>KN880514.1:0-97719 GCA_000934385.1 Cylindrobasidium torrendii FP15055 ss-10 | reverse complement strand
AATAATCAGGACGCACAAGGGCCGCTGAACTGCTGAATGCACGGGTGTGGGTGACATCATACGTTTCGAGCCGTTCGTGCGTTATGGAATCAACAATGTTGTTTCCATCAACGTGTATGGACATCTCTAGAACGGCATTCAAGACTTTTTTGCCCTTCATCCGGCGGTCTCCCTCCGCCTTGGCCTTCTCCGGGGTAATGACGGCACTGGCATAGTGGTCCTGCTTTCTATACGGCGGCGGACGAGGATCACTCTCCAGAATTGGGACTCCCATGATACTGTCACGAGCGGCCTTCTCTTCAGGAGTTCCTGGCTTTTTTTTGACGAATGCTGCAAGATCGTCCATGCGTCGGGCTACCGCAGGATCATCCCAGATTCTCATGATAGGCAGAGCAAAGATGTTTTCGTGGTGCTGGGTCGCGGTTACGGAGTGGCGGTAGTGGCGGTTGGCAGAAGTTAAAGTGCAGTGATGGTTGTCTTAACGAAAGAGGGGACACGAGGCTGTACCGTTACTCACACGGCGCAACATGGCATAGAGGCCGCTCACGTGAGCGGACAAGATGGTCTGTCCACGTGAAGTTGTGATTGCCGATGATTGCCGAGCTGGTCTGTGTGACGTAGTGCTTGTCGCTTTCCTTCATCCCATCAACTTGACTTATCACTTCTTACTCGCTATGGCCACGCCCTACACGGAGGATTGTATCTCTTTCAATGGCGTATTCGAAGAACCAATTGGTTTTCCAATAATCACCGACCATCAGAGTCCATTTGTGCGTAATAGCTCATGTGCAAGCACTCACTCTAACGGTGATGCAGATGCGACGGCACGAACTCGGGAGCGGAATGAAACGTGGGGAAACAACCAACAGCCTGTATGAACCTGGAAACTACCTCTACTGTATGTGAAGCTTTCGGCCTAACGATGCGTGCTTATGTATGTCGCAGTGCAACGCGATTTCGGTGCAAGAGCCTTTCTTAATGGACATGCATTTGTTCCTTTAAATGAGACTCTTCAAGCCATGGCAGACATATATCAAAAGAATCAACAATGTCTTTACGAAGACCGGGCCCGTATCAAGGTTTGAGCATATTGTGGAACTTCTACCAGCCATATCGCTCACCTAGTCTAATAGATTAACATTGGTGCATTAGAGTGCACATTCGTGGCTGCTTCAACGTCGCGTCCGTTATTCCTTCGACATCCTATCACTGGAATCATCACAAAGCATGAGCATCCTTACCCAGCCTTTCCGACCATCCGACTCCGCACGGCCGACCCCATCATGGTAGCGTCAAAAGCATGCTACCAACTATCAACATCTCTCAAAGAAAGACGCTTACTAGAGCAATTTCGACGCGCGCAAGACTACTTCTTTCGCAATCCACCGATTGGGTGGTTTTCCCGGGCCAATTGCCCTGCTATATCCAAACCACCGCTTATTCCTGCTCCACCATCCGCGATAGCTTCTTCCTTGACACCTTCACATTGCGTAAGGCGGCCAGCTATGTCGACCACAGCGCCAGGTACTCAACACGCACGTCTGCGCAAACGCCAGCGCGACACGGCCCCATCTGGAGAATGTCCTCCGACCAAGCGCCCTCGCCGGACTCCATGCATCCCTCTGCGTAGGAACCCGCCTCGAGCTGCCAAAACTATGGCAAGAGCAAACATGGCACCCCCCGCACGCAAGCATCCAGTCACATAGTGCCAATGGGTTGGATAGACACTGCTAGATGCACGATGTGCATGCCTGGTTGCAGACGGGTCCGTCTCCTACGCATGCACTTCTGCGCTGCGGCCGCGCAATGATGGCCCTGCCTCCATGCGCGAGCGAGTGCGTCGGGAATCTTCGCCCATCCCTAGCTATACCCATGCTTTCCGTCGCTTGACTTGTAGCAGTAGTTCCAGCTCTATAGCTTTCTTGTACACTGTACTGCATTGAATGTCTTTGTTCCTCGTTTCTCGTGTGAATGGCGGCGTGATTAGGGACTTCGTCAAATGGGCGGCTTTGGGTAGGATGGCGTTGGGCTCTGGTTGGGCTTAGGCACTACTTCTGCATCTTCTGTCTTCCACCGTGGCTGTACGGGCGTCTCAAGGGAAGAAGACCACATCGTGGTAATGGCGATTCACAAAGTGTACAGAGGGCGGCATAAAGCTCACCAATACTACACAACGCGAACAAGACCATATTTCTACTTGGACACTACACTAAACTCGGTGGATTCTCTGTGAGCCTCCGCACATTCGCTAACCTGAGAGATTTCGGTAGCTTGAGTGGTGCGACCCCTTCACTTGACGGATGCTGGTGCAAGCCACCACCATCGTGGATGGTCATACTGCCCAAATCCCCTTGCGCATCCGACCCTGCGATTGTTCTCTCTTGACAGTGAAGCCTGTCATAATATTGAGTAAGTCTCGCTTGTACCGTGCTTTGATTAATCGTACCCTCGTGTTGTAGCGATGGAGGTAATGGAAGGCAAGTGCTTGTAAGTATTGGCAGCGGATTTTACTCCTGATTCGCCAGGATATAAAGCATGTATCGACAGGCCATCATCTTGCACGTCGTCGCATGGATCATCAAAAGCATCGTCGCTCCCAGGAAGACGCCTTACCAAAGGCCGGACCATTGTATGCATGTTCACAATAACACCATTGCGACACAACCACCCTGCCTCAATGAGGTGCGATTGCATATACCGGTTGAACGCAATGGGTTTGTCGGAGATTGTCGTTTGGTGTTGGGGAGCTGCCAGCGTATGTACATGCGATCCCACAGCGTCCTGAAGTAATCGTAGGAATGGACGAGTAACGGAAGTGTAGGGCGAACATGATGGGACGCGCCAGAGGGATGTTGCGTATAGGGCGTCCCAGATTCTCGATGGAAGCTGAGGCATTTCTGACGCGCTGGTGTAGTGTTGAACGAGGATCTCCAGCGCACGTCCTGGCGCTATGAAGAATGAGGCTCCGCAGGCTTGCAAACGGACGGGAACGCGGAATACGGCGAGTGTTAGGGCAAAGGTGACGTCCGATGTTTCGACAAGGCTGTCGAGTTGTTCCCTGGAGGCAGAGAGGGTCCTGAGGTCGCGCAGGACGATACGCGAGCGAAGGTGTCTCTCCTTGACCTCGTCAGGATATTTCGACCCAAAGTGCGGCGTCACCAATGCTTGTAAGGAGGGTCGCGCGAGGGTTCTGTACTTGAGTCTGCACTCGTCTGCTGGGTTCTCGACAGGGAGGAGGTCGCAGGCTTGACTGGCAAGTGAGCGTACTTGCGCCTTGTTCGATGTTTCAACAAGCCAGAATAGCGCGTCGACAGTCAGTTCATGCATATCAGCACGGTATGACGAAGATGTCGACCACAATGGGCTGGCTAGTTCTGCGTCCTTCACATTTCGCGGTGCCCTAGGTGGCCGCCTTCTTAAGGAGTAAATGAGGTCAGAGAGCGGCGTTCGATACTGGCAGAAGATGTACAACACGGGAAGGCATGTTTTAACGACATAAACTGCGCCGAGAACCCCAGAAAGACCTGCTACAATAGCGGCAACTGCATAGTTGCGCGGGATGAGGAACACTATTAACCCACAGAGGAAACAAAAGAGGGATGTGTGCAGGAGCACTGGGAGGAGGCCGATGATCTCCCTGACTTTCCAGGTCTGTAGTCCCTGGAATCGTTGGTGTCGAACGTATGCACGCTGGCGAGCAGTGCCCGTGATGGGCAATGCATACTGGCGCAGCCATTGTTTGGCGAGGACGGCAAGAAGTGCTGTCGATAGACTAAGAACGAGTCCGACGAACCAGAGGCCGTTCACCCAAATGTCTGCTGAGGCGGGAATTGATGTAGTTGGTGCAGAGGGATGTCGCTGATTGATGAATTATTCGCTCGTGCCCTCTGAAGGGCTGCTATTTCAGCCAGCAGGCCCACGGATATGGCGGCGTTGTCTGCGGAAAGGGATTGCGATGTCTGCGCGACGAATGTAGTGAGGACGGATGCGAAGAGCGCTGCCTGTAGGCAGGTCAACTCTGAGAGCAAGTCATGACTTTATGGAAAACTCACGAATACAAGTAGTACATCGAGACTATTCCCAAATTCGATCACGATGTCTCCATCGAAATCGGCAGCCTCGTCGTTGTAGACGTGCCAGATACGGGCGTTCTCATCCAGTTCGTGGCATCGCTCGTCTGGAGGGTACTTCTGCTCGTAGTCATACTTTCCTTTAGAATACTTCCTTGAGCGACATCTGAATGCCAAATAAACTGCTGGACTCACCAAGAAAGGGCTGCCGGGGTGTCGGTATGAATTCGGAGCTGTCATTCTTGATGAAGGGATTGTGCTGCGCTGTCCCAAGGCCTGCATCCATGCTTTGATAGCCCACACAGAAAGAGAAGCCTTGTACGTGGTGGAAGAAGGCAATGCTGGTACTTGCTGGCAGTGCTAAGCGCCTGAAGATGGGGGTTGCGGGCCGACTACGATTGGTACCACTGTCATTGGTGGCCATTGCTCTTGAAGCTTGAAGCTATGGAGACAGGCACGTATTCTCGACGAACGCTTCTCGATAGCTGTTCAACGGCGCAAAGATGCGAGTATACGATGTTCAAGTGATGGGAAACCCAGAGTTTTGGCATCGCTCCGAACTGGGGAAACCGAGGGAAAACTACGTTGCGAATCCCACTTGACTGTGGAGATTTGTTCTGCCTAGTGACGCAGATCAACGTCGGCAGCAACGACGGCGGGAAGGAGGCCAACTCGAGTCGGGCTGCAGCTGCAACCCTTCTGGCACTGCTCCGTGCTGTTATTAGGACAGTTCGGCGCTTGCCGCTCGGGGTCACCTCCCTAGTAGTGGCTGTGCTGAAAGCCAGTTAGATCTGGTCCTGAATGATCGACTTGGCTCTCTAGACTCTCTCTCACGCTCTTTCGGTCCATCACCATCGCTTGGGTTTGCCCACGACGTCTGAACCATCGAAACGAGCTGGCAGCGCGCGCGCAACAATGGCGCGGTCCGCAATCCGCCTTACGTGGGCCCTCCAGGTCGCGTTCACGATAGTCAAGCACATCTCTCCCTGGGCACTCCCAGGCGTGCTATTCGCCGTCATCTACAACCAGATTTACCTATACTGGCTCTCCTGGGTCGGCTGGGGAGTCTGGCAGCCCGCATGGCCAGCGGGACGGACAAGACTCGTATATCTTATGGTCACGATACCCGTATGGGCTGCTGTAATGGCCGCTCTCCAGATAGGATACCCTTTGCTCCAACGCCTCTGGTCAAGTCGACATCGCGTCCAACCCGACTACGAAGCCATAAACCTCGATATGGACGAATCCAGACCCAATGCACGCAATCTACGACGGAAATACCTGCAACATAGGTCCTATATCACCGTGCTTGTATATCTCTCCATCTTTTTCTGCGGGATGTTTGTTTGGACGACATACGAGCAGCCAAACGATGTACGCTACCGGGAAGACGTATTAGCGGCCATAAAGGACCCGCGACCAGAGGGACATGGAAATGGAGGTGCGTGCTCTGACTGTACATGGATACTCTGAACTCACTCTGCTCTAGAAAAGATATTCATCGCGGCCATGTTCTTCAACAATGAGCGCGTCCTGCCCTACTGGACAGAAGAAATGACCAAGGTCATCAAATATTTAGGCACCGTGCGCAGCGCAGCTCTCCTCTCTTGGATCCCCTCTCACCGTGCCGTAGGACAATGTGTTCGTCTCTATCGTCGAGTCAAATAGCGGGGACAAGACCCCGGACCTCTTGAAGGAATGGGAGGCTAGATTGAATGAGATGCATGTCAAGAGCAGGGTTCTTATCCATGATACCTCTGTCGAACGGCCGCCAAGTATGGACACGGCCACCCCGCGCATCAAGTTCCTCGCAGATGTTAGGAACAAGGTCATGGAACCCTTGGTTCAAATGGGTGGTTTCGACCGTGTCCTCTTCAGCAATGACGTCTTCATTGAGGCAGAGTCCGTCGTAGAGTTGCTCAAGACCAAGGATGGGAAGTATGACATGGCTTGTGGTCTTGACCTATCGTACTGGGGGTGCGTCCGCCATCGTACTATCACCATCCTTGCCTGACAATTTGTAGGATGTATGATGCATGGGTTGTCCGTGACCGCCTTGGCGGTATCGTCTCCTCATTATGGCCATACTTCCTCGAGCAAGCCGGCATGCAAGCTGTGATGAAGGACGAGCCAGCACCAGTCCTCACATGCTGGAACGGTATCATCTCTGTCACTGCCGAACCCTTCATGCCCATTCACCTCCGTAAACCCGGACGCCTGTCGACAAACCCACTATCGACGCCCTTACCCTCAAGTCACCCATCGTACGGGCAATCAGCTTTAATGACCCCAGCCAACACACCACCACTGGCGTTCCGCCATTCCATCGAGGGCAAGGAATGCTTCTCCTCTGAGTCCTTCCTCCTACCATACGACATGCGACGGCAGTTCGAGCTCAACGAAATATACCTCAACCCCCGGGTCATCAACAGCTACGAATGGAGTTTCTACGTCTGGTACAAGTACGTGCTGCGGCATTGGATGGTGAAGTGGTGGATAGAGAACGTCGAGGCGGGGAGCATGATGCACCTTGCGCGGATGATCATCGGGGACTCGGCGAAGGTATGGAGGTGGGATGGTGGGGAGTGTCAGCCGTGGTTCTGAGGGCGCTATCACAAAAGTTTGGGCCGTTGGGCTTTGTATGATTATTCATTGTGCACGAGAGCAACATAATGCATGCTTAATATAGTCTCAGGCGTGCTTAGAAAAGTACTTAATCGCAGGTTGCCACTACACGAACTTTGGTAGCTTTCAACGGTAGCCTCAATCTAAAGTCGCTTGAGTCCACTTGTGTAGACCATCAAGCGCTCAGCGCTCAAAGCTTAAGCGTGCGACACTTAGTGGGGATGTCTAGGCATGTTATCTTCAGCCTTTCGAGAAGCGCAAGATATAAAATTGAAGGACAGTTAGTAAGAATACACATGTTAAAACCGAGGCGATCTAGCAGCTCTAGTCTACCTCTATTACGAAGCATGAAACCCTTTAGCAGCACGGAGGCGAGAGAAAGGAGTGATTGGCTTAATCCAAAGTGGACTTGAGGGTGTACGGCTCCTCGCTGAATTGGTTGGTCGGGACACCAAGTTCAAACAAGCGAGCGACAGCGGCAGCGAAGTCCTTGAAGAATAGATCCTGGTTGTCTGCGTAGGCCTTGGCGTACTTCTTGAAGCTCTTGTCCTGGACAAGCACGTAGTCGGTACTAACAAGAGAGGTTAGCGTCCGCTACATATGAACAGTAAGCGCGCGTACGGAAGCATCATGAGAGACTTGGTCTTCTTGTCCTGCAGCTGCTTGGGACCATTCCATTTCCTCCAGACCCAGCTGCGGGGAGATTAAATAAATGGAAACCATCATCTAGACCAGTGTGCTTACCTCTCTTCGAAGAGGAGCTTATAGTAATCATTGGTCACGGTTGTGGGAGAGAACGTCCAGGGACCATCGAAGCCCGAACGGTTAGTGTGGCAGCGGCCCAGGGCGTGTGCGCCGGAGAGAGCGACAATTTCTTGGTCGTTGAAACCCATGCGATAGAAGATCTATGAAGTTGAGTTCACCGAACAACATGAGGATGAAGGGACTAACCGCGCGAACATGGTCAGCACCCTGGGCAGCATCAGGAAGTCGGCCGTCTGGCGTGCAGTTCTCCGTGAAACCATCAACACGTCCCGGACGCCAGGGAACCTTGGGACCAGCCATCTCCTGGATGGCGGCCACACCAGCTAGAGTCCAGAGATCACCGTAGCTGATCCATGGGAACTCCTTCTTGACACCCTCCATCAAGTTGCGCGCAACATCAAGGCCAGCATTGGCGCCGTGGCCGGACTCTGGGTTGAATCGCATAGTAGCATAGTTGCTGGATTGATATGAGATACGCAGGTTGGAGAAATGTCAGACGAGATAACGCGCACCTCCCACCTGTCTTCGTTTGCTCGTCGTAGGTGCCAGATGAGTGCCATGCGAGCCGGAGAAGGACAGGGCCGTACGAGCCATCTGCCGAAATCATAAGCACCGACGCGGGGTACCACTAACCCGACTTTCTCACCGTCGTAGCCAGCATCTGAAGCAGATTCAATAATTTCCGCAATTCTGTTGTAAACCTAACCCGTTCCGAACGCGAAAATCAGTGCTCTGGTCCAGACAGTAGAGATAAGGCGCACCTTCTGGTAGTCTTCCCTCGTTGGCACATACGTCGCCTTCACGCCCAATGGAGACTCGTCGCTTGTGTAGATGAAATACGCGCCAACGCCAAGCGCGGCAGCGGTAAGGCCGATGTAGAGTGCAGTGTTGCCTTTCTTTGGGGGCTCGGGCTCAGTCGAATAGCGTCTGAATGCCGCCCGGGCAAATGTTGCTGAGCGAGGGGCTGAGGCAAGAGCAGCAGCACGAATAGGTGCGCGCGCGCGGCGAAGGGTAGTTTGGAACGACATCGTGGTAAAAAAGAGAGAATGTTCTCGAGACGCAGCTCGGATTCATGATCTCCACTGTCAGCACATCACGTGATGCGGGGAAGGAGTTCCTCCGCAATATCGGCTCGCCGATTGGCTGCTCGGCTTCTTACTCGGCATCAGCTTTGCCTGATGTGCGACTCTAGATTCGACCCTGGGTCACAAAGTAGAGCCAGTGGCATTCAAAGTGGGTGTGCTTGAAGATGATGCGATATCTTCCTGAGTATAGCTAATATCATCTGCGTGAGGAGGAATCTTTTGTCTAGATGCGAACGCAGTAATACTCGTTGCGGTTCAAGCGATTGATGATTCCATAGAACATATATACTACTGTTTCAATTCTGCTGGGCGATGCTCTCAGGATGCTCTCGACTTCCGAATCGGAAATTCTGGATGCGAGCAGAGATATAGAAGCACTGTCGTTGGCATTATTCAAACTACATTGACTATGTAAGGTGGTTCAACCCCGCTTGTGTCAATCACTCGTATTCCTATTAGGTCGGTTAGTTACAGTTATAATATTATGATACAGCCAACACGAACTGTGAACCATGACCATATCCATGGAAATCTTGGGGATTTCCCCCACAGTGTGCTGTTGGATTTCAAGGCGTCCTTCAACGAGGCCAAACTCATTCACATTTGCGCCAAGTTCGCGCGGCCATTCCTGGCCATTCGCGATCCTCGTGTCACGGGCACGTGGTGGTGGAAGTCCTAAATATGGTCTCTCTGGACTGGTTCTTGGCTAGCGTGTTGTTGCTCATTGACTAGAATGATATGTAGTAGGTTGCCATCGGCTCCATAGGTTCTTTGGCGGTCTAGCTGTAATCGTACACCAGTACAAAAAGCTGTTACCACTGCCATGAGCTACAGCCACTCTTTTGATCCTTCCATCATCATCTCAACCTCAAGGCTCAAGCCGTCTGTCGCACAACACGAACATGAGCGGTCACATACAATTCATGAAAGAAACTCGGCAGGACACGGGTGCCACTCGACAGGCCCGCCACAATCTATCCTTTGGTATGCACATCATATAATACGAAGTTTGAACCTTACAGCACATTAGACGATCTCTTCATGCTGGACTCTGTCGCAAGGGAAAGGTCCCTTTCTCCTCTTTCTGTGTCATCCGGCTCTTCCTCGCGGCCCACCTCTCCTTCACATAACTCAGACGCACAAGACTACTGGCCAATGTCTATACATCGTCAAGGAAGCACGAATCTGGATGTGCATGGTGACTTTATCATGGACTCTCCGACACCCATGCAACGGCGCTTTCGGGACCTTCTCCCCGACAACTTGCACTGCAACCCTTGGCCAGTTGATAGCTCGAAATCTACTCGTACACCTGAAGCTTCCCATCATGCGCTTCAGGACGTCGTAGATCAGAACTCGGCGCCTCACAGCTACGGATCGTCTCTAACTCCAATGGGCGCCGAGCCACAGCGCTTGGAAGCGTACTATGCGGCGCAGGCATCAAATGGCCCGGCTACCGCGACTATGCCGCATCAATACAATCCATTCGGATTTCAATTTGACGCAGCAGCTACGGGCGCGCCTCACTCTTGCTCTGGCTATACTGGCATGGCGCATGGACGCGACAGCAAAAGTAACATGGGAATGAATCGAACGATGGGCCCCCGAAAGCGCGCACATAGCGAATCGGAGTCGGACTGAAATCGAGATGTAACGATGGGCCATGGCGATGTTCAAGTCAGAGATTCTGAATCAGGAGTATGAGGGTGAGGACAAGGATACGGACTCCAGACCAATTGAGCATAATAGTACAGGTCGCAATTTAATACATCAACTAGGGTATACCAGCATTAATATTACACACGTATGTACATGGACACAGACCTCCTCAAATTGGAATAACAAGAGACATCGTCTTCAAGTCGTAGACATGGCTGCCACATACAGAAGAGGAGCACAATACGCTAATTGCCATCCCGCGAACTTGAAGAGTTTAGCGGGACCAACTCAAGCGCTCGATACGTAGCCCCACTTTCAGGCTTAGCGACATGGGGAACCTCTGGGACGAGCAGAACTGAGCAGAACAAATCTCGAACGGGATGATAAGTAAGTGCGCCAGAGAGCTGGGCGTTCATCTAGAGTTAGTTGCATACCAGGAAATTAGGAGGATATGTCGACAGCCGTCTAAGGGAGAGCGGGAGACGATCTAAGCTCGAGTGGCACCTTGGCATCAGCAGAAAGGCGATGGTCACGCTTGGATCGTCCTCTCGGGACCCGGGCCGTCTACTCGTAATCCAGCTGACGGATCCGCTGCTTTAATTTTGTCATTTCAATCGCTTGGAGCGCCTGGAACATCGGTTGGATACACGGTTTGGACTGCGGCCACCACGATGCGGAGACAAGAAACGTCCATTTCGACGATAACACCGCCCAACGCGACCGAGACCGCCGTCGCCGATGCCATGGATGCTATGGACTCCCCCGGGCCAGTGACACCGACCATGGCACACCCTTTTGCGCATACAAAGGCGCGGCTGGAGATCATTCCGAACAAGATAGACATTGAAGAGGAATCCAGGCTGTATGATGCGCTTTGCGAGGTGCGGAACACGCATATCACATCTGAATTTCATTAACACTGCCCTCCAGAACGATGACTACTCCTTTGGCATCCGCCGGGAGCCGCGAGTGTCGCTCGACTACAACGCCTCTCTCTTTTCACGCGAATCCCAGTCCATCTGGCTAGCAGACAACGTTGGAGAATCGGCCACATTTGCCCGTGACGTTAAAATATCTGGCTGGACAAGCGTCGGCGACGCTGGCACAGGCTACGTCGTTTACGACTGCGTCATCAAGACCAAGGAGGGCACCGTTATCCATGCCCACAAGCGGTACTCGGGGTTCGAATCCCTAGACCGCGCCCTGCGCAAGACGCTATCCCGCACCCAGCGCCGCCTCGTTCCCGAACTGCCGCCCAAAGCACCCCTCTCCCGCTACCGGCCAGCATTTCTCGACCGTAGACGCGTACTTCTTCAGCACTGGCTTTCGTCCGTACTACTCCACCCAGATATCGGTGGTTCTAAAGCAGTTCGTCTCTGGGTCATGGAGAACTGATTGTTGCTTTCATTTTGGTTCCGTGGCATAGGCATTGGCGCTGGCAGCCAGTATATCACTCATCTGTCGCTCATTTATCATTTATCATTGTATGGACCTCTGCACACACACTCATTTGTTTCCTTTGTACGCTACGTCCATTATTCCTATTTCTGTTGTGCTTTCCGCCCATGCTTGCATCATTTCATTCGGCCATTCAACATCAGCATCACCAAAGCATCACCGTCCTTGGTAAATCCTTTGTGATGACCTGACTGATTTGTTTGAAAGACTGATGCGAGTCGGGGGTCCCTCGGGCCGCTGTTGCGCCTGTGCAATATAATGCAGCAAAGTTGTATTGTATTCTCAGGAAGCCCTCACCATTCACACGCACTTACAGCAACACCAACTGCTCTGTGGCACACCACGACCAGCCGTTCTCTGGCACCCTTTATAAACTCACTGTTCACCTTCGCCTCATCTACACACCCATACTACCTTCACCAATATGGCCGACAACACCCAAGCCTGGATGGGATTCGTCGTCGTGCTCGGCATGTTGATTCGCCGCTACGAGCGCCTCGAGGATGAGCCTCAGAAGCCTACTACTACCACCACCGACGACAAGTCCGAGCTCGGGCTCGACGCCAAGCCGAGCAATTGGGCAGACCTTGACGCGAAGACGAGTAGCTGGGAAGATTTGTTGAGTGTCGGCTGGGGATACAAGTAGAGCGAAGGGCTCTAATGGCGACGGAGACTGAACCAGAGCTGGGCTCATCGGCCGGTCGACTGACCTTCGAACGGCATGTATCATTATTTCACGACTTCTACTGTAATGACCACAAATACTGCCTGTACCATTCACATGTTTGACAAATACTAATCTGTTCACCTATACAATGATGTCCTGACTAAAGAAATCCAGATGCAAGGGGTGGTAGTCGCTTTGAACGATGCGTGTCAACTGCTAAATGTCGATAAATGGCTTCAATATCACTGCAAACACCTCGCTAAATAACACTGGCATGTCCTTGCTAAACATTAAAGTAATCCTTGACTATAAGCACCACTCGGACGGGTATTCTCAAATGTCTTTGACCTGAGCATCAAGCCAGTTCCACAGCTCCTCCCGAATCTTCATATCCTTTGACGCAGGGTTCGGTGGCACAAGACGTCCCCATGGATTGAGATACTGCAACGATGCGTAAGCCTTGTGCTTTTCTTTTGAGTGTCTGTGGGTAGCATACCTGACCATTGAAGCCGTCGCCTTCCGGCACGGTCCCGGCGTAGAGCATAGTTAATGCTCCCATTTCTTGAGGATAGGTTAGGGACATCTGTTGGTCATTAAAAATTAGAGACCGAGAAAGCACACAGTCGAGCACGCACGATGATAGCTCTCGTGAGGCCAGTCATATTGCGTTGGAAGTTCGAGCGAATCGTGCCAGGATGGACGGATGTCGATACAATGCCCTGATCCCCGTAGCGGCGGGCAAGCTCATTAGAGAATACGACAGTTCCCTAAGCATAATTATAAGCCACATTGAGCGTAAGGAGGTTCATTAGAACTTACAAATTTGGCTTGAAAGTACATCTGATTTGGGTTAGCCTTGAGGCGTTTGTTTCCTTTGCTCTGGAGATCAATGTCGACGTGGCTAGTAAGCTCAGAAGCAAAAGAGGAGACATTCACTACGCGGACATGCTTCGTCGGGCTTGACTTTGCAGAGGAAATGAGGGTGGGTAGGAGGAGTTTGGTGAGATAGAAAGGCCCTATAAAATCTCAGCGCGGTGAAGCAATGCTCACTTGAAATAACTCACCGACCAAGTTTACGCCAAATGTCATGTCGTATCCGTCTTCTGTGTGTCTCTGTTCCGGAGTGGACGTCATACCACCACTGAAAGAGAAAATAAAGGTTGGATCAATGCCTGTGAGGAGCTCAGATACGCACCCGTTATTGTAGAGAATGTCAAGCCTCTGCTCTCTCCTATCAAATGAGAATGTTAGGCGCCTGGTATTGTACAACAACAAAGAGACGTACTGAGTGAAATCGTCGACCGCCCGCTTGATTGACGCGAAACTCGAGAGATCAAGCGGCAAAAAACGAGCTTCTTTTCCATCGCACTCTTTCTTGAGATTTTCGATAGCATCTTTTGCCCTGGTCTCGTTACGACAGCCAAGATAGACCGTCGCGTTGTGGCGCAGGAGTTCCTGCGACTAACGTCAGTCCTGAGAACATCCCGAGGTAAGACATGAGTACAAACTTTTGCTGTCTCATAGCCGGTACCGCTATTCCCCCCAGTGACAATGGCGACTTTTCCTGTGAGGTCGGGGATGTCTCTTTTAACGTCGAACGTCGGGGCAGGCGGCCACTGTTGATCATAGAAGCGACGGAGCATGTAGAAGAAACCCATTGTGCTGCTGTGGTGATGGTGTAAGTCTGACTTTGACTGGCCTTTTATCGCTCGTGCGCCCCGATATACATAGGACTGTGTCGGGCCGAACAATTGCCAAATTAGGCTCAGGGACCCCGCCGAGGACAAACGTCGCTGAGCTCTAGCTTATGGGCTTCGGCTTCGGGAAACGTGACAAATTATATATGCGTGGGCGGTATGGACTGCCAGCGACTGAACACACTATGGAATGGGAATGCGGGCGCACCCATCAATTTTGATCATGCGCACGTGGCGATCGCACACTCACTCAGAACCACCATGTCCGACGCGTATATCCGCCAAAACGGCGCCTGCGCGGCAGAAAACCTAGAACGCCAAATCCAGAATGACTTGTAGGCTTGCGCGATCCGAAAATTTTTGCCTCTCTGACAAAATATAGCATACATGCCGCAAATGTCCCAAATGCCTTCAAGTACTACTCCGGAAACAACGAATGCCCTCTTGAAAATGAATTGGAGTCTCTAAAGTCCGAGTACTCTGCGATGACTTCTTCTATCATCCGCAACACACGACGGAATATCGCCAGCAGGAAAAAGACCCAGCTTAAACTAAACATCTTGAAGAACGCCTTCAAGTCAGTTCTAAGCCCTCTTCGCAGGCTTCCGATCGAGGTCCTTGGATACGTCTTCGAGTTCTGCGTTCCTTGGGTGTTTGACTACCCCCTTTATCCGCTTAGGTGTACTCAAAACAACACTGGTATCCTCTGGGTGCTCTCGCGGGTCTCCCACGGTTGGCGACAGGCGGTACTGGCTCATCCGATTTTGTGGTCATATGTGGTCTTCGATGATAGAGTACTACGGACGGCCGCGAACCACGAAGAATACACTAACGCTCTGCAACTTGTTCTGCGACGCTCCCGGGGAGCACCACTCCGATTGTCCACGCATGTGTATCAGGACTATTCTTCGCACCTGGTATCTTTGCTTGCTGCAGAATCGGGGCGAATCGTCGATCTCGACCTCTCTGGAAATTGCAACACCCTCGCTGCTCTAACGCGGGCGACGTTCCCGGCGTTAACGTCTCTGTTTCTCCATTTATCTCCTCCTCGCGGCGCAGGCATTAGCACACTCAGTCTGAGGATGCCCGCATTGCTTCGATACACTCAAGATGGTCAATTCGACATCGAGGATGTTCCGTGGCATCAGCTCATTGACTGCGCCTTGGGGGAATGCAGCTTTCGCGGAACGCGCAGGATGAGGGACGTGGAGAAGCTCCAGCTTGACGGACCGGGGACGCATTCTGTTCATTGGCGGGGGCTCAACTCTGTCCACCTTGATCGCCTTCGCTCATTAGAGGTGATTCAGGAGGACGCCGGCGAAGAAAGCGACATCCATCTCGTCGACTCCTTCTTCAAAGCATTCCACACGCCAAACTTACGTCGTCTAATCATCATCTACAAAAACTGTCGTTTACCTGCAACCCACCTTCCTTTCCCCTCACAGATTTCGCATTTCTTCCTGGCGGCGTCTGCATGGGATATCCCAATCCTGGCTTTCTTATCCAACGTCTTTTTTCGACTTCCAAACATTCGTTATCTTGCTTTCGGCTTCCACATCGACCCCGATTTTGCTCTTCAGCTTTATGCCGACGCCCTCGGCTTGCTCATTGGACATCGCCGAGGCGCCATCCTCCTCCCGAAAGTGGAATGCCTTCGCCTACCGCTGTCACTGCTCGGAAGTCTCGCACCTTCCCTTGGGAATCTGATAACGTCTAGGATGAACAAACCAAACAAGGCAACGCCACTGCGCGAGATACAGTTCTACTGTGAAGGCAACTGGGAGAATCTTCGTCTGCGAAGGGTTCTCCGGCGTTCGCGCCCACTTCTTGAAGCTGATCCGACCCTTCGTATCGTTGTGGTGAGGTGGTTTCTAGTAGACCAGCCCGGGGATGAGGAGACAAAGTGCGTGGCTGAAGGTGACGGGTGCATTCGTTCTTGGAAGTATTAGTAGATGATGTATTCACCTTGGTTCCATGTTCCTAAAAGCAAATGGTACTTTATAATGATGGGATACGTCTGTAGCAATTTGATCTGATTGTCAAAGTAGGGCGACCAGAGACAAGGCTCAATTCGAAGTACACTACCCATTGCGCCTACATGTCTACCGCAAGTCCATGATACAACCCTTACATCGGTTGACACGTACTCTCATTACTCTGTCGTACCTTTGTTCTCTTCCCACTCCGCGTAGCCATAACCTCATAATGCTCCCTTGGTGCCCCATCCATCCAATCCCGTCCATCTGTCCGCCACTGGCCCATAGCAGCAACCCTTGCATAATCCTCCACACACAACCACAAACTCGTTCCCTCCACAATCCAACCACCCTCTTCCCACAATATGCCCTCTGCGCCCTCCTTCTCGTAGAGATACCTCAACCCCTTACTCGTCCGGAAAACGGCTGTATCTTGGAATACTGCATCGGGATGCACCCGCGAGAGCGTGCGGAGGAACTGGAACAAGCCATGGTACAACTCGCGGTATTTTCCCTGGATAGGGTTATTCCGGTATTTCTCGCTGAACGCCTCCTTGATGAGACGAGGCAAGAATGAGAGTTCGATGAGCCGTCGGATGAGCCAACGCCAGTCTTCCTTGTCGTGGTCCGTTTCGAGCAAGGCAGCGAGGCTGGCTTGCATATGGTGGATCGCATCGAGGAAGAACTCCGTGTTTGCGTGCCATTCGTCGTTGGGATGGGACATGGCGAGGAAAGCGGCAGCCTCGCGCTTGGAGGAATTCTTGTCAAGGTAATGGATGTAGTGCTCGTCAAGAAGGCAGAGGACGTGGAACATGGCAACAGCATGTCTGCGACGACATATCTCCGGCGTTGCACAGCTGTGGCTCTGGGGTGTACTGAGCCAGCAACCCCGACAGTACGCCGTGCCGCACTTGGAGCAGGTAGCATCCATCGCCGACTCGCTGGGCAATATGGGTGGTCGTACATCGTCCTCGGGGGCTTGCTGTGGTGAAGAGGGCTCAAGGGGCTGGAGGACAAGTCAATGACCCGGACAACTTAAGAAAGGAATCTGCTTACATGCCGATAGATCACCCGCAATGGATCCCGCGACTTACACTGAGCGCAAAACCGCATCTTCTCCCCCGCGAAATACGGCAGCGTCCATAAAACAAACTCGCGGATTCCAGGATAGCCATGGGTATTCGCCGATGCGTCTATTTCACCGGTAAATCGTGCCTCAATCGTGCGCGTCAACCGAGGACGCTGTGGACTGGGTGGACTTGACGGGGGCACAATGGCATCCACGTCAATAGGCGGGACAGCATGTCGAGGGGATGGATGCGAAAGCGGCGGCAATGTAGGCGATGGCGACCGTACATGGCTGGCAATGTCGCAAGGTGGCGAACGAATTGGTCGGAATGGGGAAGCAGGTGCAGGAGACGCCGTACGCACAGGCCACGAATGTGTTGGAATCACAGGAGACGGCGTACGCGGGGGTGGTTCTTGCACAGTTTCTGGTGTCGGTGTACGAATGTATCGAGAGCGAGTATATCGGCCGGGAGACGGACTGCGTGCTGGCCGCCGGTTGTACTTCAATTCAGGCGAGGGTGCGCGCATGATGGGAGCAGAAGGAGCTTCTGGGACCGGACTTTGAGCAGGCCACCAGGTGTACATGGCATCTGGAGTCGGTGTTGTATTCCTGACTGGGGTACGCTGACCGATGTCGGGAGAGGGCTCTCGATCATGTACAGCAACGGGCGATGGTGTTCGCAAGACTGGAGCTTGTCGAGCATAGCGTGGAGATGGACTGGGCGCTGGTCTGCGAGTATGCATGATATCAGGCGATGGTGTGCGCGCAATTCGAGGACAAACAAGGCCACCAGGCGATGGAGTAGGCGCTGGTCTTCGAGCATTCATAATATCAGGCGATAAATTGCGTTCAACTGGTGTGGGACTGGGAACACGAGGGGATGGACTACGCGCCGGGCGTCGAGCCTTCACATATTCAGGCGAAGGCGTTCTTGCGATAGGGCTAGGAGTGCGCGATGCCGGGGTCTGGAGTTCATCCTCTTCCTCTTCATCCTCTTCTTCCCACTGCTGTTGATGCCGTGCACTGCGACCATCGTACTCATCGGGTATCTCGGGATACGACAGCGCAGAGGCAGTACTCTGCCTCACCCCCGGAGAGTGGTGAAGAGGGTTAGAAGCGTCACGGAAGCCTCGAGCAATCAGGCTGGCAGTCCTGCTGCGCTGTTGTCCCTTCTCATCCTGCCGCTCTTCCTCGTATTCTTCCTCGTTCTCATGTTCAGCGTCAGGACGCGAAACCCCCACCTGGGGAACGCTAGTTTCCCTGAACAAGGGTGGACGCTGGTAAGGACTGTGTTGCCCCCTCGGAGGAGGGACATCATCGTCCTCAGCCTCTTCAAACAGTTCATCTTCACCTTCTTCAGCATCAGCATACGGGATGATAGTGACTTGACTCTCTCGCGGTGTGCGATGATATGGATGAGAGTCGTCACGAAAGCCTGCCGCAATGCTGCTGCGAGATTCTGGACTTCGCATTACTGGTGTCCTTTCCCTCCTCGGAGGCTCTGACTCTCGATGTTCGAGTTTTTCCATGACAGAGTCTATACTCGGAAGAAACGAAAGGCTTCTGTAGCGTGGGACTACAATTCGAATATTACAATCAGCCCAGTCCGCCAATGTTGAATATGGCACTCGCCACTCTCAGAACCGGATCCGCCCAGTGCCGAAGGTAACTCTTCTGATTCGGGATTCGGTGAGCCAACCATAGATGTGTTTAAAAGTAAAGACGGCCAAGGCGACGAACCCGCATCACTCCGAGGGGAAAACATGGTGGTGGTGGTGGTGGTAGAACACCAAGTTCGCGTATATGAAATTTGCCACGTTATGTCCTCGAGGCGTGGTGACCACGTGTTTACACCAAGGGCCAACGACAAACGGAGTTAACTGTAGCTAGTCTACAGATCTGGCAACTCTCGTATCCGCGTTACGCGCCCTTGCCTCTCCTTTGCTACCTTGTAGTACTCCCGGGGGTCTCCCTCCATCCAATCCCAGCCATCTGAACGCCAGATGCCCAGCGGCGCGACCTTGGCGTAGGCTTCTACAGACAGCCATAGGTTGCTGTTGGGCACAACCCATCCTCCCGATTCCCACAAGATGCCACTCTGCCCTTCATGTTCAAAGAAATGCTTGAGGCCCCAGTTGCTGCGAAACATGGCCGTGTCGCGGTACAGCACATCAGGGTGTACAATGGACAGTGTTTTGACGAGGCGAAAGATCACGACGTACAGGTCCTTGTACTTCTCCTGGAAATCGTTCCTCCAGTACCGTAGGGTGAACGCCTCTTTGAGGAACGTAGGGAGGAAAGATAGTTCGAAGAGGCGACGGATAAGCCAGCGATGGTCCTCTTTCTCTTGGTCGGCTTCGTGAAGCGCTTCGATGTAAAAGTTGAGGTGTCGAAGCACGGAGATGAATACAAGGGTGTTTGGTGCCCACCCATCGTTCTGCGTATGCATTCCTAGGAACTGCCCTTCGATGGTGGGCGAACCAGACCCATCCTCGTCTACCAAGATATAATCGTCCTGTATTAGCTCGTCATCCCTACTGTCATCCTCCACTCTAACCTTCGGAGCGGTATAGTCGAGATAGTGCTCGTCTAATGCGCACAGGATTTGAAAAATCGCAAGTGCATGTCGGCGGCGGCAGGTCGCAGGGTGCTCACATCCTCTCGTCTCGGGCGCACTGATCCAGCACCCACGGCAGTAGATAGCCTCGCAGTCGGCACAAGTTGCGTTGAGAGCCTCGTGCTCCCATCCATCGGATGGGAACTCCAGAGCTGCTGGTGATGTCCCTTCTGCGCCAGGCAAGGTGGCCTATAATACTCACCATCAATGACAATCCGAAAGACGACCAAGAGAACATACTTCTGAACATGCTAGCGCCTTTTTCGAGATACAATTTCCGCACCGCTTCGTGGGGCCGGCGAGAAAGAATGGCGCCGTGGCGGCAACAAAGTCTTGGATGCCGGGGAACGCTGTGCGGGAAAGCTCTGCTGTATGAGACGATGAGGAGCTCCGGCGGACGGAAAACGCATGGGGGTCTCGAGCCTCGACCACCCGAGCTTGTGGCCGACGGGCAGGCCTCCGGGGCGCATTACTTTCCACGCTAACTTTGGTGTTTTGTCCAAGCTCCGGCTGCTCTTGCTCTTGAGTATGTGTTGGTAGATATGAAGAACTTAGATTATACAATCCAGAAGCCTGCATCGTGCCGTGGAAAGTGCGGGATTGGGTGGCGATCAAGGACTGAGGCAAGTTACTCTGAATTTCGATTGGCATTTCCAGGTCCAACCGTCCAGTGCCATCATCAAGACTCGGGTGAGGGCGGCTGAAAGACTTGAGCCCAAGTAGGATAGAGATAGAATAGTGTCAGATTGGGAACGTTGCTTTTACAGTGGTTGAGTAGTGCAAACTCAGTTGTAAGTACACAATAACAATCGAACGGGGTTTGGCTGGTTCGGGTGTCGGGCCGATAGAGTGGCGGCCAAGTGCCACTGGATTCGCGGGTTCCTCGGCGAGGAACTGGTACTTAGGACTGTGGGTTCAAAACTACCGTTGGGGTCCTTATGTATTGACATCGAAGAGGCCGCTGTTTTCGTGTCTTTCTTCGAAGCGTATGGGACAATACTCGCTGTCACTAGCTTCATACCGAAGTAATGTGTTGACATAAGCTGGCATTCAAAATGTCCTTGGTGCACTGTTCGAACTCGTTTTTGAGGGTGCCGTGTACGTAGTTCACCTAATCAGTATACCAATCTTGAAATCGCTGTGGAATCTTTTGTGGTACATAAGTCTAGCCGCGACAGAATCTAGAGTCTGTCAGTGTGAGGACATGAAGATCGCAATCGATAGCTAACAAGAGCATAATAGAGGATATGATTACCATAACCCCTGGACCGGTGTACATGAAAGCTGCACGCCGTAATATGTCTCCCTCCAGGCCTTCCGATTGGCGCTATTATTCTCTGCCAATCGTCGGGGAACGCCCCCTACTTTTGTATAGGGTGCATCATATATTGAGCACTTTACAAGAGCTGTCCGATCTGCCCATCCATTGTTTAGTAAGACTTAGTTTATAGGCGATGCTCATCATGTACAGCACAAACTGAGGGTTAGGACAAGGGGACCCGTACCTTCAGTTCCTTGTCCCACCGATAGCTCTCCGGTTATTTCTCCGGCGCCACATAATATTCGCATGGACGCCCTGTCCGCGAGGCACTATAGGTAGGTGTACATAAATTGAAAGCAATATTCCGTGCTTTACAATAAGCTGGCCTAGACCCTTTCGTGTGCGCCTTCGCGCCCTCCGCCGGTGTCGGTGTCTTGGGGGATCCAAACAGGCATAGGAGGGCAAACAAACGGCTCCTTGTTCGAGCATAAAAGCGCGGCAAACCGGTTGTCGCGAAGGTGAACAAGGATGAAGCCGTTTCAAGTGAGCTATGAGGTCAAGGGTACCCATGCATGTGTAACCCATGCACCCATCCCATATTGATTATTCCTGTGCGTGCAAGTCGCCTGTTGTTGTTATCATCGGAGAAAAAAGTGAGGTGTTCGCCATTGTTGTCCCGCCTTTGCCAAGCGCGTTCAGGGCGGACCGGGCACACAAACAGAGTCTCGGAGCGGGCGGCTCGGCGGCTGTTGAGCCCGGTGGAGAACAGGCACGATCAATAGGCCCATTGATCGAAACCCGTGAAAAGACTTTTGCAAGTTTCCTTCTCTTCCACCACGTTCCTAATCTGCCAGTCGGCCCCTACACGTTCTTTTGTTCATTTGCATCCCTTTGTCACTCTGCATTTAAAATGGCCGTTCCCCGTATCAGCAGTCGGACGCCGCTCCGAATGTCTGCTCTCCCACTATCACATCCACCGCCCTCGCAATCGTATCCTTCTCTGATGGCCGCCGCTCTCCAGCCCAGAAAGCACCGCCATAGGACGACATTCCTCGGGCTCGGCTTCCTCTTCGCATTATCAGTCTATCTCTTTGTCTTTCAGGCGCGGGCGCTATCCCCGGCCGTGACCTTGAGGCGGATGGATACGAAACCGGTCAACCACGTCAACATCGCACTGGAGACTCTGCGCCAGTCGCAGGAAGCCCACCGCAAAGTGGCCAGTCACCACTCGACGCTGACACTTCAGCCAGCAGAGGAGCTCGCGGCCGTATCCAGCTTCCTTGCCAGCCTACCCCAGAACGTCATCCCGCCATATGTCGACCCTGCACGTCCGATAGACCCCCACCTGGTCGTCGACTTTGATACACGCAGCCCGCGCGCTGCAGACGAAGTGCGGGAAATGATGGACGATGTCTGGACTCGCAATCCAGTCTTCCTTTACTCAAGGGTCCGTACTCTTTCCATTGTTCTCCATGTCACCTGACTCATCCCGCCATAACAGATGTACTCCCCACTCTCCCGTGAAGTCAAGGCTATGTTGGCCGAACTTCACTTGAAACCCGCACCCACTATCATCGATGTGGATGTTCGCGACGACGCAGAAGTGCTTGAGCCGCTCGTCCAACGGCTAGCATTCGCCGAGGAATTGCCTGTGCTTATCGTCGGCGGTACTAACCTCGGCGACATCGCCGCCATTCGTGCTTTACACGAAAGCGGCGAGCTCAAGCAACGCATATCCGACGCCGGCGCCGTCATCGATGGCGCAAAGAAGAAGCACAAGAAGTAGACGAGCCGCGCTCGTGCTGCTCATGTGTATATGTTATGGACACTGGGACATCGTGTTACGCTCTTTAATGCCATCGATAGGCTCGATTCAGCCTCTGGCTCGCGAGCCTACTCTACGAACATACCGCACACAGTGTACAAGTATAACTTAGTCGTTGCTCCTCATATTGGGTTACTGGTCGTCCGTAGATATGCGCCATCTTGTAGATAATTACTCTTGCATCCTCTTTAAAAGGTTTTCTTGTCTTCCCCAATCACTATACCGGACTGGTCTCGGTATCACGTCCGCCACAACTTCGCTTATGACGGGGGAACGGCCTCAAGCTCCCGCGGCTGTCATCGTAGGCATGTTTATTCAGTCTATCGCCCCAAATTTTGTGTTCCACAGGGTCGAAGAGCTCGGGTAACTTCTATCGTCGGCCAACACCTTCATTGGTTGCTCCTCTCCACCTCCGAGGAAGGCTAAGGTCAATGAGGAAATCATTAATGAGGACGCCCACCGCTTGGCGTCGGATAGAGTTTGATGGCAAGCACCGCGTGTGACTTTATTGACAATTGAAGACCAAGAAGCGGTTGTCTACATAAGGCTGATGGGATAGCTAGGTGATTTGACGATTGGAGGAGTGACTCCTTGATTGAACTCCATGGCAGCTTCGCATCCGACCTGGGTTCCAGACGAAAGTTACCAGCCACACCATCATACCAGCCCACCTTCTTGACAAATAGTCAAATTCAAAAATATGCATGGTTCCACTAAACCACCCCTTCGCTCCCGGCTTGCATCAATGGCCCTATGGCCATAGACACCAGGAAGGTCGTGGTCGCTAGCAATCTCTACAACGCCGAGCAACCAGGCTCCCTATGAGTGCGCCCTACAATGTCCCGTATTGTAATTATTTATGGTATGATTAGTCCGCCATTATGTCCGCCATAAAGTCGTCTACACACATATACTATGCCCTTCATTAGATACCCATCAAATTAGGGAGACGCGTTGAGGATGCTGTTGAGCATATGCTGGTCCGTCAGCGCGCGCGACACAAAGCGCGTCGGGGGCCCCATTCGCCGTGGGTCAGGCAGAGTCGGCCCCCAGCGATGTTGAGGAACGCGCGGAGAAGGAAGAGGAGGAGGCAAAAGCCGAGGCGGGCCATGCTGGTCGCGATTCTTCGAGTCATAGTCATAGTGCTGCTCGAGAATTTTAGGAAGCGAGGGGATAGAACCGGGGTTCTTGTGGTCTGGATAATCGAACCTAGGATAGGTGTCTCTATGAGTCGTTGAATGGTGCGTGTGAGTGGGCTGCTGCTGTGGCTGGGGCTGATGATGCAAATGTCGGGGCACTTGAGTCCTATATCCATTCGAAGGCGATGGAGGTGCCAAGAACGAAGAGTTCCCTTGATGAACTCGCGCCTGCAAGCTTGTCGAAGGCGTGTGCTCCGCTGCGTACTCCATCTCACGACCAAACCATCCACTATGGTGCTTGATGGCAGTTGGAGCGTGGATTTCTGGCGCAAGGTATCCATCGTCATCTCTGGCGGCAGGCTCGAGCACAGAGTGGTCGGTATCGGGCAGGGGCACATGGTTTGCATACGCCGCGACGGTGAAGGTCGAGCTTCGACTCCTCCCGGCGGCAGCATCACTCTGACTAGCCGACTGATACCCAGAGTCTGCAGATTCTGCAGACATGTCCGACGCGCTGGTCAGCGCGCGCTGTCGTCTTGCCTTCGAGGTCATCATGGGGAACTGCACGCGGGAGTCCGGCACCGGAGAGTGGTAGGGGCCTGTTGCTCGCTCTCTCCCACGGGCTCTGTGTCCATGGCTCACGTTCGAGGGTTGTGACGGCTGTGACGGCGGCGGGGGAAGTGCGTAGAAGTGGTACTGCGGAGTGATTGGTCGATTGCTCGCATTACGGGGAGGATTGAATATGTTCTCTGGACGACCCTTGACGGCGCGCGCGCTTGGGTACTTGTCATGGGGTACATCGAGGCCTCGCAGCAGTGGGAAGTCGTCGATCGTGCGCAGCGTCGAGAGAGACGATTCGGTGTAATACGCGACTGGGAACGGGCATTTAGTTTTTCATGTCGCTAGCGGTGCGTAAAACGCACTGAGATGCCACTTTCGTCTTCCTCGTGCAGTCGTGACATGGCTGGTAAAAGTTTGCTTGACGAGGCAGTCGCGCTGGGGGGCGATCTTCAATCTGCGGATGCATGAGAAAATGAAGGCGCAGATACTCGGTCTGGATAGTACTCAGAGCCTACGGCCACAAAACTTTCGTTCGGTTCCAACTTCTCGTTGTATAACAAAAATGCCTGAGGAAATGAGAATAAATGATCAACATGCATGGTCAAGCGTGCAAGCGACGCTGAGGGAAAGACCCACATCCTTCACTCGGGACGCACTCCAGCGTTTGCCTGCGAAAGCACGTCGTCTGGAAAAGGCCTATTGCTGAGGGGTGCAGTAAACGTACTATCTGTCCACCGCTCAATACCCGACTTTTTGGCATCGAGCCTATGTGAGAACTCGCTTGCAACTAGAGAACAAGAGAAAACGTACGTCGGAACCCAAGGATTTCTCCTCCCACACGAAGATATCGCCCGCCGAGATGGCCAAGCGCTCCTCGGGACTAAGGCGCTGGACAAGTAAGGGCAACAGGCCGCATCTCACAGCGTGCAGGATCGTTCGCGCGGCGTCCGCCGACCCCAGCTTCGTTCCCGTACACGTTGCGCGCGCCGACATCAGCCAGTCGACGAGTGATGTTCAAACAGAGAGGATGTCAGAGGGAAAGTTACAAGCGGCACGGGAACGATCGTGTATTTTGCACATATGGGCAAATTCACTCCAGATGGCCCAAGTGCAGGGTACTTACCAATTATAGGTAAACAAACATACTAATCCTTTCAAACAGAGTTGCACTCTGAATTGAACAGAACGGTTGCGGGAACAGATGGTATATCTATGTCATCTCCGCAAATCGAAGGCCTCGCCAATCGCTGGGACCTGCCCTCGGAGTGCCCGAAAGTGCGATGTGAAGTAATGCGGGTCCAGTGCATTGGTGTTCTGCTAATAGGCTGCTAGTATGCGGTAGAGAACCCGGAAATGAAGAGTTTTACTGTCATACGATGCAGCACATTTAGGAATAACTCGTCCAGTTTCTGTCGACGGAAGATCGCTTGGGTTGAGGTGGGATAAAATAACGGCGACAAACCGCACCGAAACCAGCTAGGCAAGGAACAGGTCAAGAGCTTAATCAGTACGCATGATTGATGAGCACATTCTTCGCCAGCTCGACGGCCCCGGGGAATACACGACGGTCCCATCGTGCATGTTTCCATGCATTCCGACCGCACCACCAAAAATTACCTATTCGCCACTCCAAGAGTGCGTAGCGACACCATGGGCTACGCTCAGTGGTCCTTTCATCATGACACAGCCGTATGCACCCCATTGTTAGTAGACTTACTGTAAACAGAATCCCTGACCATGCATAGCGTGGGAATTGGCCATGCCAACGCATTAGTCTGACTGCAACCGCTACGCCGAGCGAGGCGTGTATTCCAGTTGTGGGGTGTGGGCTACTGCGATCCCTAGTAAACTGACCTGGAGAGATTGTATGTTCTTTCGGCACCGCTTACTCACTCACATGAAAGTCAAGATTTTGAGACTTACGAAATCGCCACGTGGGTATCGTCTGCGGCTGTGGCGGCATTGGCGGATCACGCCGCGGCAGGGACCAAGCCGCGAAGAAGGAGTTCTCGACTGGGGCTTCTTCCCAACTTCTTCCGTGAGTGTATAATATGTAACGCCATCTAGGCATTGTAACGTTGGTACTTTTAGTAGTAAGAGTTCGCCAATATATCAATCCTTGTCCATATATCAGCCGTATATAACATATTTCCGTCGGCCATAGCACCGCGCAGCGGCATGAACCGAGCCTTGCATTCCTCCGATTCGCAAGCTGATCAAACCTCTTCGAACCTCAGCTTCCCCTTCTGCTTCAGCTCTGGGAGCTTCTCGCCGACGTAGTTCCACGCCTGCCTTTGCAACGACATCACGACCACAAAAGCCCAGACCGACTCCCGAAGTCCACACATACGAGAAAAGGTGTCCTCCAGCGCTTTCCACGGGAACAAGTCCAAATGCTCGACTTTCGACCTGAATACGATGGAGATCTTGACCTCCTCGAGATGGGGCAGCTGGCGCAGGAGCCGGGGCACCCACGAAAAGTCCGTGTCTGGAAGCGGGAGGACGCAGATGAGGTCAAGGTGTATGGCGCGCAGGTTGGTATTGTGTGACAAGTCGATGTGCTCTTTGACAGCATCTCCCACACCGTGATACCCCGTTGTAGAATGGATTTGCCATTGTAAACAGAGTCGCTCGAGTGCAACGCACGACTTGAGGAACGATCCTATTACACCGAATCGTGCGAGGTCGGAGAGAAGGGGCATGGTGAGGTCGAGCAGTGATGACGGGCTTTTACTTTTTGTTATCCAGTCCATGGAGTCGATGAACCAGTCGACGTTGTCGACGTCGAGCACCCCAAGGCGCTTAGGCACGCTCCATTTTGAGTTATCGGGTCGGACAACTGTATGTGATACGACTTGAAGATTCAAAAGTTCGACCCTCTCTAGCTCTGGGAAGGAAGAAAGGAAAGCATTAAAGTCCTGGGATGATGCAAAGCGCACGCGCTGAAGTGTCAACCCGCGTACGCGGCGGAAACCATGATGAAGTAGGATCATGGAGGAACTGCTGAGTGCATCGTGCAGTACGTTGACGAAAACAAGTTTCTCGACATGGGGCAGGTGCATGACAAGACTCGGTAGAGACTTGTTGAGCCACCGACCAGCATTGTCAATGTTGCCTCCAATACGCGTCTCGCTGATTTCGAGAGTACGAACGCAAGGACGGATAGCTGGATTCTGTGCAAGAACACCGAGGAACGCTACAGCTTGAGATGCACTGCGCAGCAGCACTTTTTCATGCACAAAAGGGCGTGTAAGCTGCAGCCAAGCCTTAGATACTAATTGACATGATTGCAAGGTTGTTCGGTCCTCGTTTGCGTGGAGCATACAGACGACCTCCCGCCAAAGCTCCGGAGGAAGATTCTGAACGCACACAGTAAGTTTTGCATTGTACAGAAGGTGTGAGGTTGCCAAGTCGCACCATCCGCGTGGCCGTCATGGTGGTTGAATGCGAAACTGGAAGCGGTGCTGACTCAGATCGAAATCGTGGAAATGAATGACCGACCTTACCGTGGGACCCAACAAGTCAAAAACATCGTAATTTTTTCCCCTTTGATTCGATCCCTATCAATGCCTCCAACCGCCAGGCAGCGCAGGCCATGGCGCAGGAAACACCATCGGCCGGCGCACGGCGCGGCGCGGGCTGCGAAAGGGCGGATCGGGAATGTTTGATGGATTGATTGCCGTTTGCGGCTTGGAGGCTTTCAAATCCCCGACCGTTCCTCGTACTGCAGTCCGGACAAAAGTGTCCAGTGTAGCGAAAAAGAAATGTTTTAACCCGAGTGAGTACTGAGTTGTATGACCAGATGCACAGTTCGTGGCGCCCTATTGGTCGAAGTTACTGTGGGGCTTGCTTCAGCGCCTCAGATTTGCCTCAGATACTCAGTGACTATATTGCAATAACTACCAGCCCTGTTTAATCAACGACCACCTCTCTCATACTGTGTACTGTTTACCTCACTCAGGTACTCATACAACGACTCGCTACAGCGACTCGGAGCAAATCGACCGCCTGTGCAAGTGTTGCGTTCAATAGCGTTCAATGTCTGTGGACGCCGTCATGACCGATGAGGACTACTCAGCTGTTTTGAGAGCCGAGGCACTTATCAACCCATAATCAAGGGGGATACCTTGCTCATTGCCCGAATCAGAAGGCCATTCATCTCAGTACTGCCTACTATTGAGACCATGTTAGGTATTCCATACAACCAGCAAATTCAGGGTCTGCCCAACTTTTGCGTTTCACACGGAGTCCTCTTTCCATTCACGCGCCAGAGCAACTCATACAAAAGGTCAGCCTATCGCTCCCAGCGAATACCATCCTTCTCTCGTGCCTCTAAATCATGAACTTCAGTGTTATTCGCTTTCTGGGTCTATGTCCGGTCCTGCTCTCTATCTTTGTACAGGCACTTGAGATTGCGGACTACGAGAACGCTCTAGTGGAATTTATGGACTCGTGAGTAATCATTCCACCCTGCGCGCGTTTTCATGCTCAATGGCGCCTAGTTTCGTTGACCCTACCGAAATAGTGGAAGCTGGAGATACACCGCTCTTCGCTGATGACATTGTAGGCCGTGTCGATGTTACTACCAGTGAGACCCTTCACCCTTGCCCTGCTACAAATCCAGAATAGAAACTCACCTGCGTGCTAGCTTTCGAAGGGAAGGAGCTTAACATCGAATACGTTTATGGACTCTTCGTCAACCTCGAGAAATACAACACCACCCAAATTCTCGGGAAGCCCAAAGCCTTTACAGTTCAGTCCCTCATCGTCCAACCCCCCATTGTATACGCCAGTGTGATCCTCGATGGCTTGTACCCAACTATCGATTATCATCTTCCTTGCCAGCTCGACTTGACTCTCGATTACAACGACAAAATGCAGATTCAATCATATGACGCGGTATTCCGACGCTATCCTCAGGCAATTCAGTATGTCACGCCTAAACTGGGCCCCGCCATCGCAAAGGAGCTCAACAAGACCTACTCAACCGCCACAGAGCTGAAAGCCCTCCTTGCGCAACGCGTCATTGTCGACACATGCACAGAGCACGAGCAATACTGCGTTGGGGATAACAAGCAATACGAGAGTTATCAGGCGTGCGCAGGATATCTGTCGTCTATCGAGTTTGGGGAGATATGGGGCGCGGGTCTGAACACGACCATATGCCGGTACATCCACAAGTACATGCTGAGCTACCGCCCGGACGTACATTGCGCGCATGTGGGTCCTTCTGGCGGGGATATGTGCAGTGAGTGACCCCAGTCAACATGATCCTTCCTCCCCGCGTACTAACCGTATCGTGTAGTCGAACGCGACTACGAGGATATTACCAACACCTTCCCATTCAAGAGGACTTTCGTCTCAGGTAAGATTGAGCCATAGGCCGCGTTGACCTTGCTACGCTTCCACGAAGTTCCGTTGACTATGGGTTATGAAATATGCATATTATCAATAGAATAGTGCGACAAATGTCACGCCCTTCATTGCACATTCAGTTGAAGTCATGCACCTGGAGCACTGACTCTGGCAGAGACGATGGTATGCTCATCAGTTCGGAGAGTGCATCCCATGATATTCCTGCCATAGAGATCTTGTCCTCCAAGTTCTTCAGGAAGTCCAGGAGGACGCCCATGAGCCGGAACTCCTGGCTCTTCGCTACGTCCTGCCTGGAGCGTACAGTTCGCCATGCCCATCTCATGGACACCAAACCTGCGTTCTGTAAACATTGCTTCCCGCGAGGTCAGCAATTGGACGTGCATGAGTAAATGAAGAAGCGCACCATGACATGCGGAATGTATATCGTCTCCTTCCTACTCACTATCGCCTCCGCCACGCGCAAACACGACCGCGCAGCATTCACGCATATCGGGAAGGACGCGCTCGACCCATCGTTGTCCTCGATGAACGGACGATGAATTGTGAGTCGCACGTATGTATATGTGATATGGAGGAAGGCAGAGTGTGAGAAGTGCCCGGCGGATTCGGGGGTTTGCCATGATACTGCAGTCTTTAGTGCGTGATGATACAAAGTGCGAGAATTACTACGTACAATGCGCTGGTAGAGCCTCGAGCCAAAGGTTAAGGTCCGAGTCGAAGTGCATGACGGTGTCGGCATCAGACGCCTCGACGCTGTTAGCTATACCTGGCGGTTTGCGTATGCTGTACTAGACGCTCAGAACATAAGTAACCAATATGGTCCAAAGGACGCGGCGGTTTACCATGCTTGATTGGATGTGCAACAATTGGAGAGTTAGTTTTAATAGATGATTGAATGCTGTTATCGTGGACGGTGTGGAAGGCGGTTGAACGAAAGCCATGGGATGGCCTTCTTCACCCCAGAACTGGTCGTCACATTCAATGGGGAGCCGCGCGTCGAAACAACAGGAAGGTTAGCTTAGCGTAATGATGAGAAACGGTGAATACTCACTCTTCATATCGCAAAGTGGTTGGTCGACCCCGGAATCCAGCGTCGGATACGTCCATAAAAAGCAGGACCCAGAATGCTCTTTTCCACAGCTCCTTCCTGGATGAAGATGGCCCTGCCTCTTCCCGATGTGCACCAACCTCAATAATCCTTCTGAATGCTATTGACAAGCGGAAGTCGACGGAATATCCTTTCCCAAATGCATGCGCAAACATGATCGCAAGCTCCTCAAATCAGCAAACTACAAGGACCTATGTTCGAAGAGGGACGTACTATGTGCATCTGGATTTCATGCAATGTTGGCCGAGCAAAGCGGGCTGTGCTTCGGAAGACATCAACTTGATTAAACCATTGTAGACCTAGCCATCGCTCGTCCTCAACCTTGGGTTCAGCATGCGTCCCTAACGCGCAAACTAGAAGCACTGTTCCTCCGAACGCTTCGTCTTTTAGATATAGCTGCGCTTCAAGAGCTTGCTGGAATGTGGGTCGGTGTAGCAGTGGGAGGAAATGATTGTAGTGGAGAAAGTAATTATCAATGAGGCGATCACGTAGTGCATCCTCCGGAAAGGTGTAAACTGCATCTGATGGGAAGGGTGCAAGGAGAAACTAGACCTGTCACTGGCGTGAAATTAAAACACAGAGAAAGCATACGCACAGGAGGCTCTGACGCAAACTCCTCTCGTCTGGGAAATACGGCGGTCCGTGGCGGAATCGGTTTCGGTAAGGGTTCACCGGTTCTGGAATACTTTTGTCGAAATGCACTTTGAGCGAGGAAGATACAACTGGCATAGGTCTGTGAGTCAAAGGCTAAGATAGAGAAGTGATAGACCGACCAAGACGGCCCGTATGCCAATGGTGATACGATGTCTGGCTGGAAACTTTCCAGTAGCTGGTTTGGCGAGGGAGATTGAGTTGTCACAAAAGGGCTAGGATCCTCCGGGGGTGGAGGTGGATTGAAACGCTGAATTTCGTGAGTCATTCCTCCACTCAGAGCTCAGAGCTTTACGTCGTTGAATGCATCCTCCAATGCGGCCATTCTCTTCTCCAAAACACTTACAGAACTTGAAGGGAGGTCAGTACAGTAGGAACCTGCAACGAATAGCACAAACCTCTCAAGTCCAAGTCAGCAAATTACATCAATCGAGTGTTCTGTTTTCCTACCTTGGTTGCGTATTCACTATCAATTGTATGGTCTCCGTCTACTCGGGAAGAAGAGCAGTCAGTAGCACGGTATGTCACATTCGCAGGAAAGCTACCATTGCGTGATGTACGTGCACGTTTGGAGGGCCTCTCCGTTGATTCTGTCTTTCCTTCCATATTCCTCCGTAAGTCGTGTGCTCAAATCAGAATGGGGTAGTGATTGTGCTGAAGCAAGATGAGTATGTGCCGATGGGCCGGCGGCAGCCTCACCTCGGCCATCAACTTTGCATGGCTGTGAACTCATCTAGCCTGCCTGCATCTACTGACTACACTTGATGGCTTAAAGTAAGTCATTTTCATGGCATCGATTCTCTATTTCACCCTTAAGCTTGAGGCCTGAGGCCTGTTGTGCTACAATTGGTCGCCTTATGAACGTTGGCGTTGAACGTTGAAATTGAAACGTTGAGCGCTGAGCGCTGAGCGTCAGAACTCAGTTCAGTTGAGCAGTTTTTCTGCATAATACACATTACATTTGCTCAAGCAAAGCGAGGAGCAGTAGTAAGCTACCCAAAACGACGTATACTGATCATAATCCAGAATAAATACAATACTTGTAAATGCAATGCAGATAAAGGAAGGAAGGAAATGGGACTAGGGATGTAGTGGTTCAAAGCATTAAACAAACAAAATATGTAGATCCGTCAGGCTATACCTCATGGGGAATGCTTCTTGTTCCTCGACGAGCGCCGCGGCTCAGACGATGTAGGCTTCCTGCCCCTTGCCTTGTTCTTGTCTGTATCCATATCACTCGACGATGGCACCCGTGGTTTCTTCCTCGGCGACATCACATTCATCCTCACATCTCCATTTTCCTCGACGTCCGACATTGGCGACAACGACCGCTTCCCATTCAACGCGCGAGGCGCCAAATTGTCCGGCGTAGGCGTGGACATGCGCTCATCGTCGACGATTGGGGCGGGTGCGTGCATAGGCTCATCAACGACAAGGGCAGGGGGAATATGCGCGTTGATGACCGGTGTCTGCACGGGATTTGGCGGTGGCGGCATAAGCGTCGCGCTCGACACGTCCGAAGGAATAGGCTGAGGGACAGCACCGACACCAACACCGGCCACTCGACTCCAGTTGGCAACCATATCCGCTGGGGGCGCAGGCATCGACATGTTGTCCTCTGCCGCTTGCCCAACAACACGGCTCCGTCGCGTGAGCGCTGCCTCACGCTCAATCTGAGAGGCTGACATCTCTGGCCGGAATGTCGAGCGGGAGCGGTCGATGTCCATCACCGAGCCAGCGGCATCGCGGACCTCCTTGCGTTGGTTGGGGGGTAGAAGTTCGTCGTATTGTGAGTAGTCGGTCACTGATCGGTAGTCACTGAACCAAGGGTGTGTCAGAGCCGCCGCCATTGTCAGGCGCTTCTTGGGGTCGCGGAAGAGGAAGGACCAGATGAGGTCGATACCTAGAAAGAGTATCAGTGGCTAGTTTGGCATGGGGCAGATAACTGACCATATTCAGATATCCCCTTATCATACAAAGGCTGCCAGACAATGTCACGTTCTATAATCTTCTGGCGGATGTCAACGCAGGAGTCGCGCTCGTCAAAGGGCGTCTGGTTGGTCAACCTGGAAGCAAGGTCAATTTATAATGCAGCAGGACGAACAGAGATGCTCACATAGAGTACATGATCACGCCAACACTCCATGCATCAACCATATGTCCGTAGCCGGAGTCGTTGACTTGAGAAACAACCTCTGGAGCGAGATAGGCAGGTGTTCCACACATAGTCTGAAGAATGCTGAGCAACGAACTAGAGGACCAATCAAAGAGCATACTCGAAGCATGGTCGCACTATCCACGACTTTCGCGAGCCCAAAATCAGCAATCTTCACCATCGGTGGGTTAGTCTTGGTGAGAAGGATGTTTTCAGGCTTCAGGTCGCGGTGAGCAATGAGACGCGCGTGGCAATACTGAAGGATGTCAATAAAGGACGGCAGTCACATAAGGGTCTTGGCCTACACTCAAGGCATCGCATATTTGGTAGCTGATGTGTTTGCCCATGGCTTCGTTGACGCCGTGGTGTTGGAGAATGAAGTCGAGAAGGTCACCGCCATCGATGAGGTCAAGGACAAGGTCTACAGAGCATAAGAGGCAGCGACGTGGTAAGGAGCACTAGACATACTTATCGAGCCGTTCTTCTCACGGAAGACTTTGTGGAGGGCACAGATGTTGGGATGCCGCAGACCGCGCATGATTTCTATCTCGCGGGTCAACTGCTTGTTGCGCGTTTCTTCGTCTTGGGAGTTTCCTGCGACTCTGTGGTGGATCATTTTGATGGCGCGGGTTTCGCCAGTCTGGCGCTCCAGTGCCTTCATGACAGTCGCGAACGAGCCTTTGCCAAGTTCACTAATGAGGTCGTACTCGGCATACATGCCTTCTTGTGTTCCACCACCAGCGAGAAGACGGAAGAGGAAGCCTGCAATTATGTCAAAGCCAGCCTTTGGCGAAAGTGAGTTACGCACGGTAGTCATCCAGCGCGCTGGCTGGTTGTGGAACAACAGTCCCAAACGATATCTCGTCTCCTTGCCTAAGCAGGCGCTGTTTTCCTTTGCCAATGCGGTCGCCGTTGACCTAAGGAGGGTAAGTACTAGTCGGCTGTACAGAGCAGTGACATACAAAGGTGCCGTTAGTAGACATATCTTGAACGATGACGGAAGCGGAAGAAGAGAGTTCGCCGTCCCAGGTAATGGTGCAGTGTTTGTTGCCTTTCAAAAGTTAGAAAGTCCAAAATATGTAGTTGACGAGCACGCACTTATTTTGGTACTGGGAAGGATGATCTGGTTGCCTACTTTGTTGCGTCCGACTTTGTATATCCTAAAAGTGCGCCGGAGATGGATTGGACGGTTATTGCGATGGCAAGGTTGGAGGAGGCCCCAGAGGTCTTTGTCCGGCACGCTAGCTTGGACCTGGGAGTTTGGTTGCGTGTCCTCATCCTGCGTTGGCATAATATCTTCGTTCATTTCTGGCTCCGGTCCATTGTCGAATTCGTCGTCGTCTATGAGCAATGGATTTCGGGGCCTGCCCACAGGATTGACCGGCGTGACGGGTGGTGGCGAGTCCATAGTGTGGGATCGGAAGGATAGAGATGTTCGAAGCTCCTTTCAGAGAATGTTGTGAAGGTTTTTATGGAAAGTGAGCTGGAGCGCGTCGTTGTTGGGTAGTTGAAGGCGCGTTTTGAAGAGTGGCCAGTTCAGTAGCGCCGGCTGTTAAGTACTTGAGTGTCGAGGCGCAGGATTCAATGGCGTGAAGACGCGTCGAAGGCCACAAAGTTTAATCTTGAAGCAGTTTCCTTGAGTAGTTCCCGGGAAATATGGGCAAATGTGGTGGTAAGAGGCTGAGGATGGTGGGCCTTTGTAAAGATCGGCGAACGTGACGAAACGTGACCTTGTCGGCTTGCGGGCCGTGCGGCGCCGCACTGCCAACAAAACAAAAGGCTCTGCGCGGCTATGTATGTGCTTGTGCAGTCTGGTCATTGTCTACAGATACAATACTTCCTCGCGTGTTGTTGAACGCTATTCCCAAGCGAAGAGCCGCAGGGGCTTGAGCTCATTTGTTGCTGCAATCACACTTTCATAGTGGAAGACGGGTACATAACATCCAAATGACTGTCTTGTATTATGATTTCGATCCACTTACATGGCTGTAAATCAGAAAAATTCGAGACAAAAGCAACCTCTCTAAGTCAGGACAGGCCATCACCAAGTTTACTCCGGCTTTGTTCTGATCGTGATTGCATTGTTTGACTCTGCTCTCACATGTACTCCTGTTATGACGGCCTCCACCTTTCTTCTGCTTTTCTGACAAATTGGATCTGATCCACAACGCGCTTTTACAATTTGTGGGAGCGTCGTCGCTCAGGTGACCGCGAGGGCACGATCGTGATGCGTAAACAGTGACGCGCTGTCAGTCGCGACCACTCAGTTAGACGAGCTTCAGCCCGGATTCTGCCGCCAGCAGACCACAAAGCAACCACCATGGCGTCCGTTCTCTCCCTGGTTTTTGCCACGTTCTTTGTCTCTCAGCCTGTGTTTGCCGCGTCGCCTACCGCGGCCGCGTGGTATGCAGGCTGGCATGCTGCACAGTTCCCGCCGGCCAACGTGAGCTGGTCAAAGTATTCACTCGTCACCTATGCTTTTGCGTACGTCGAGAATCCTTGTGTTTTTTTCTGCACGCGACTGGTTCATCTAGACTCTTCATGTTCTCCGAGTGGTCTCCATTCTTCAAAAGCTGATCTTCCGTCGATACAGTCTCCCATCCCCGGATGCTGGAAAGATTGAGCTTCCAAGCGACGATGAGGATGCGATTGTACGCGAATTCGTTCAAGAGGCCCACAAGAATGTAAGTCCCAGCCCACGATGTGCATCATCACCCGCTTTTACTTGATCTCCGCATGTCGCGAATCCATTGTGCTTACTGGGGACTCCGGCCTATTACAGAACGTCAAGGCGTCCATCTCCATTGGCGGATGGACGGGCTCGCGGTACTTTTCGTCCCAGGTCGGATCAGCCCACAATCGTACCGCGTTCGTCGATGGTGTACTTGACCTTGTCTCGGAATACTCGTTCGATGGTGTTGATTTCGAGTTTGTCTACCCTTCTTCGCCGATATCGTGCATCGTATCCTAATACACATGCTTTCTAGCTGGGAATACCCAAACAAGCAAGGCGTGGGATGCAATATCGTGAACAAGAACGATTCTGCCAATTTCCTTTCATTCTTGCAGGAATTGCGTGGACGGCCCGCTGCAAAGGACCTTGTACTTTCTGCAGCAACATTTCTGCAGCCGTTTAATGGCTCAGATGGAAAGCCAATGCAAGACGTGTCTGCGTTCGGCGATGTGCTCGACCACATTGCTATCATGAACTACGACGTCTCAAACGCCCTCTCGGTGAACGCGGGCCCGAACGCACCTCTCAACGACACCTGTGCGCCGGCTAACCATCGTCATGGGTCAGCGGCGACTGCAGTTGCCGCTTGGACATCAGCAGGAATGCCTAGTAGCAAAATCCTGCTGGGCGTCCCGGCCTATGGACATTCTTTCGCCGTTGGTCCTCTGAGCAATAGCTCGGAGCTTTCTGCCTATCCGGCTTCAAATCCTAGTGTGCTGGGCAAAGGGGACAGCTGGGATGGCGATGGTGGGGAAGATATTTGTGGAGTCTTCCAAGGTCCTTCGGGCGTGTACAACTACTGGGCACTTGCCGAGGAGGGGCTAATCGACAAGAACGGTACTGCCTTGAGTGGTGTACTGTCGAGTTTCGACAATTGCAGCCAGACGGTGCGTTTTGCCTGGATAATTCCCTATTTTGTGTTTCCGAGCGCAGTTGGAATCAAGCGTGAAGAATGTCGTACTCACCATGATTCCGCAGCCGTACGTCTACGACAGGACGAAGCAAGTGCTGATTTCGTACGACAATCCCGTGTCGTTCGCCGCCAAAGTGAGTCCTCCGCCTTCCCGATTGCGGTCGACAATGCTTGTAATATGACGCCTGGATTTCTGACACAACACTAGGGACGTTTCATCCGTGACAATGCTCTTGCAGGATTTGCCGTGTGGGAGGCTGCAGGCGACCCGGACGACATTCTACTTGACGCCATTTGTGGGTCCTCGAACTTACTGTGCAATCTATGCTTATCCTCGTGCCATAGTATCAGGCATCTCGGACACGACCTCGACATCACAAAGTCCAAGCGCGTCAGCCTCGAGCACACCTTCGAACGCAGTGACTCCGCGACACACTACAGCTGCATCCCTGCTGTGGGCCTCGCTGCCGTTACATCTCATCCTGACTTTCATACTATAATCACCGGTTATATGCTACAAGTTGTATCCTACGCAGCTTTCGGTGTACCCGTAATACCAAAGTACATGTCATGCTCTTGGGAATTTAGGGTACACAGGTCGCTTGTAGTGGTTTACAGCGCAGACGCCTCGCATCGAACGCATGGCTTCAAACATAGTAACACTATCATAGGTACAGCTGCACAGTGCACACAGAGGTGCGGATGTACCGCCCCTCGGGCAGAGGGCTTCACGCATCTTGAGTCCGTCCTCCGAGTCCGAGTCCGAGCCCCGTCCATGAAATGAACTCTAAATTCATATTCATCATCGTATCTTGGGCCTTAGGTGCATCGATGCCTCGGGATCCTACAGTGATTCTGGGCATTGGGACGGTAGCACGCGGATTACTTGTCGCACAGACACCGGGAATGGAACGCGCGCGCAGTGCGCGACGATAAATCCTCCCAAAGCGCACGCTACCTGACGTATTACAATGAGTTGTGGACAAAAGCGCAGCGTCCGCATAAGAGCCCGGACGCACAATGTGCAAACAACGCGGTAGTGTGTGTGACTGATGGGGCGTGCTCTCCTTCCATTCTTAGTGTTTTTCCCTCCTGACCCAAACCCTGATACCATCATGCATTCTACATTCTTCGGGGATTCTTTACAATGAAGAATTTGTGTGTCAAAATTGTGGGTACCAGGAAGGTATACGAAGTGACCTCTGAATGTTTTGGGACTATACGGATGCTCGCGGCCCGTGGTTGCCCTTGCTTTCAACCTTCCTGTTTGGGGGCATCCTTTGTTTTGCGCCAACAAAGGAAAGACCCGTCACGACACAAAAGGATACGAACCGGCGCACGCGTGCGTGCCTAATGGGACAAAAAAGTGTGTCTGGGAATCCTAAATGTTTCCATACTGTCACTTTGAGTGTCCGAACCCATGCCCCTGGGCCAGATGGCTGGCAGAAGATGGAGATTATAAAAGACCGCGGATGGCTGGGATCGACAAATGTTACATTCCCCCACCATTATCCTCCGAGTAAACGAATTGTACGCCTCTATTCCCACACTACCCCGCCTTGCCGAGCACCGACTTCGTACATTACAGATGACACACGACCCGCCCGACTCTCGCAGGAAACCCAAGCGGGAGACGCGCCCAACAAGCCCTCCGTCAAGCCCCAAGATGTCTCCAGCACAGGCCATACTTGAGGCGTGGAACCGAGAGTCGGCGGAGAGCAAGGAGCGCTGGCGGAAGCTGCAGGTGGAGGTAGAGAGCCAGTATACCAATCCCCATCTGCACGACCCCAGGCGGCGGCGAACGAAGCTCTGAGCGCAGAGAGCGCAGACACTTTCACGACCACACCCACGCGCAACCACGACCCAGCACGACTCTCCCGGTATGCTGCCCCAATCTCTCCTGCACCGTTGCTCTAACTGTCACAGACGCATACCCCATCCATTCTATCTATCCATCCACCCGACAAGCGCGACCCTACACATCATTTAACCATTATTCCCTATTGCCGTCCTGATCAGTTGTTGTTGTATTAGCTATCTATTCTCCTCGCATTGTAAATGAATAACTTACATTTCCGCTGGCGCCGGTGACGGGATGGGCACAGGTTCCATATCCATCTCATCATCCGACTCGTCCTCTTCCTCCTCCAACGCTGCCTCTGCCTCTGCCTGGGCCTGTGCAGCGCGCGCAGCGCCAGAGATAGCATCCTCGAGCATCTTGGTTTGGGCATCCGATAGACCGTACATCGACAAGGCCTCGGGCACAGCGGGCGGCGGCGCAGGCGCAGGTTCTTGCTCCGATGGAGCAGGCGGCATCTCGGTCTGAACCTGTACTCGCGCGATGACACTCGCTAATGCGGACTGCGTCTGGCCAGTGTTCATGGGCGGGGCACCTGCCGCAGCATTGCCTAGTGCATTAGTGACTCTGTTCTGCAGGACGGGATGCAGTGTGAGCACTGTTGTCTGTAATTGAGCCAGCATCACCGGCTGGATTTCGCCCTCCTCGACCTCGTTCGCACCGCCATTGGCAACATTCTGCGAGATCCCATTCCACATCTTGACGCGCTTTTCCTCCCGTATCCCCTCGTCGTCGTCCCCGTTTTCGACCTCGATGATGTCCCCGTGAACACAAGCTTCCCCTTTGGACCGGTGCGCTTCGCTGAGCTTCTTGTGACGCTTGATAGCGTCCCGTCTCGAAAACATCTTGTCGCACCCAGAGCATTTCCACGCCTTGTTATCGTGCAGCTGGACATGTCGTTTGAGATCATGGTTGCGCACGAATGACGCCGGACAGGTTGGGCAGCGGTACGGTCTGTCGACAGCATGCACACGCTGGTGAGCCCGCAAGTTGAATAAACGCGAGAACGTCTTCTGACAGCCCGAGGCGAGGCAAGGATAGACAGCGGTCACAATTCCGTTGAATGGAGGGTTCTGTGACGAGACTGCTGGAGGGTTCTGCCCGATTTGAATGCCTGTCAGGACGCCAATGACCTGTATGAGGCCAGCAATTTCTTGCAGTGTATTGGTGCCCGTCCCAGCGCGTGGGGCAGAAGTCACCGCGAACAGGAATATCTGGTGCAAGTGCAGTTGAATTGGGTGTATAGAAGTTGGTTCGAGGGGACTGCTCGCGGTTGCAGCGAGGGTATGGCTAACCATGCCTACTGCCTCCACTAGCTGAGCGTTCAGGTCGTAGTGCTGGGCGTAGGTGCCACGCTTGACTGGTTCTTGTATAATGTCCTGGGAAGGGGGAACAGCCTGCGCGTCACGTTTTCGTTTCCCCAAATCGAATAGGTCGTTGTTGCGAGTGAGCGCGATGATAGATTCGTGCAAAGTTTTCGCCATTTCGGGCGGAACGCGAGTGGAAGAAACCAAAGAGGTGAGAATAGTGTGTACACTGACGTTTCCAAGGCTGGGAATGGGCGTCGCCTGCATATGCGAGCGGGCTGGTACATCGCGGTCCAGGAGTGTCAGGATGGTACGCATGGATCCAAGGATAGCTTCTTCCTTCTTGGACAGGGCTTGAACTGACGAAGTATTACTCTGTTGTGGGGAGGGAAGTGGCCCCTTTGGGGGAGGCTGGGGCGTCACAGCCGCCGCATTCACTCTGCTGATGTCCGCAAGCAGCTCGGCGCGCAGCCGCTGCGCCATTTTCTCGGCCTCCTCGTCAATATCTGAGTCCGAGTCATCATCGTCATCGTCATCATCGCTCAGTTCCAAGTTTTTGGCCGGTGGTATTCCTGGTAGCTCGGATTCAGGGAGCGACATGGGGGTGTGAAAGAAAGTGCGCGATCAAAATTGATCACAAAGATGCCGCCATCATCGATCATTATCACTGCAGTTAACGTTCAGGCGACCGTAGAAACTTGTTTACGCACACCAGACGCACGCTATAAGCCTGATATATACCGCAGGGGTCGTTTCTATCATTAATTTCTTTATTTTTTCTTCTAGGGTAGGCTTTGGAAATGGCGTAACTCCAAAATAGGTCCAGCCGTAGACTCTTCTCGCTGTACATACTATCAGCAGTGCATAGGCAGCTTTCTCCAGCATATACACCCAGGGCTTGTGCGTGAGCCATACTCTAGCCACTATGGATTCAGTCCCAGTGTATTAGATTTAGGCTTCTTCAGCAACGCACACTGATCTAAACGCGTCTCCCGATCGCGTCTTGACGCGGTCCACGTGGGATATCTTATCCTAATTTTCGGCCTTGTCGCCGATCATTTTCGGACGGTATTCCAGCACGCGTCCTGCTTTCCTCCCTCCATCTCCGCTGATTCAAGCCAGCCATGTCGGCGACAAAAACGATAAAGGATCTTACGGCGGGAACGGCGGGTGGTGTTTGCCAGGTATCTTGAGGAAATCCTCCAAGATTAGACGGAGAACTTATACTTTTTGACTAGGTTCTCGTCGGCCAGCCTTTCGACATCGTCAAAGTGGTATGCAGAACCACATGAACGTCCAGCACTGCTCTTACGCCTCACAGCGCATGCAAACAGCGCCAAAGGGCACCTACAGTGGAATGGTCCAATGCGCAGGAGGAATATTAAAAAATGAAGGGCCATTAGCATTCTATAAGGTGCGCGATATGAGCCGCCTTGGGCGAAAGCTAACACCTGCTCTAGGGAACACTCACGCCTCTGCTTGGCATCGGTGTCTGCGTGTCCATCCAATTCGGCGCTATCGAATGGATGAAGCGCTTTTATTCTTCCCGAAACTTACAGAACGGCACTGGAGGGCCCGGTGGACTCGAGCTCGGCCACGGACAACTTTTTGTTGCTGGCGCCGTCGCTGGCATTGCCAACGGTGTCGTATCGGGACCCGTCGAGCACATCCGTATCCGTACGCTTCCATTTTGTACGTATGAACCCTCGCCCTCATGATTTGTGCAGGTTTACAAACACAATCCGCGACAAACCCAATATACAAGGGCCCATGGGACGCAATGAAGAAGATATACGCGCAGCGGGGGATTGCTGGTATCTACAAGGGCCAGGCGATTACACTCATCCGCGAAACGTCGGGGTATGGAGTCTACTTCTGGGCGTACGAGAAACTCGTCCAGCGGGAAATGCGCATCAAGAACATTCGTCGCGATGAAATCAACCCAGCGAACGCTGTCCTTTTCGGCGCGGGCGCAGGATACGTCGTATGTCCCTCCTCGTTTGGCTCTTTGCGTAGACTGACCAGTGTCATAGCTTTGGGCTGTGATATACCCCATAGACATGATCAAGTCACGCATGCAGACCGATGGATTCTCTCCAGCGACAGGACAGAAGTACTCCTCAACTTGGAACTGTGTTAAGACGGTCTGGAAGACAGAAGGCGCGGGCGCTTTCATGCGTGGGTTGGGACCGACATTGATCAGGTTTGTTGCATGTTATTGCACTGTAGCTCTCTATCTGACCGCTTTGTTCAGGTCACCATTCGCGAACGGCGCAACCTTCCTCGGCTTTGAGATGGCGAGCCGTATGCTGAATGCATAGACATATTACTTAGACGCTGTACTGTATATACCATATTCCTTGTTTTGAGCCCTGCAGGCGTTCTTAATATGCCAGTGGTTGAGGTGAATAGATATGGACATGGGTTCTTGCAGATTGGACTATTGGTACTAGTGTCCTTTTGCGCGCGAAGACCAATAAGGACAGTGAACTACTTGGGCCACTGGGTACCGATGGGAAGCATGCGATTCTTCCTCCCTACGTCTGGGGCTATCTGTACCGATGGGATGGAAATGATCAACAGGTCTCGGGGTTCGCGGAGGGAAAGCGTTGAATAATCCTAATGTAGAGTCTACTAATACAAGTTTGACCAAATAACAACGTTTTACAAATACAAAATAAGTACACACAATTCCATTAGGACCAATCTATATCTGCATCGACGTCAGCACTCAGAACCACGAGACAAGCATCAGAGCATACCTTTAACACAACTAGGTCCCCCCTTGTACGCGCACCGACTGGCGCTCAAAAATATGGAGCATTAGGGCATAACTTTTCACGCGCGACGACTAAAGCGCTGCGTCGAGAAACCGCTCGAGCACACCAGGTCTCGGCCCGTGCTTGAACTCGACCTTGCTTTGGGCCTGCGCCATGTACCCCGCTATGGTCACCGCGTCCGTTGGCATCTTTGTCGGCACATAGGACACCTTGAGAACCTTGCAATACTCTTTGAATATCTTCCAAGATGCCTGGTCGGTGGGCACTGTGTATGCCCAGGACCATGGATCCCGCTTGGAGGACGGCGACGAGACTTCGGTCTGGTCAGCAGGCGGGCTACTGGGATTGGCGGAGATGTTGTCCTGAGGCGTTAGGAAGTTCAGAGAGGCGGGGATGACAGGGACTGAAGTAGCAGGGCCGGCGGTGGCGAGATGGTCTTGCTCATCCTCAGCACCTTGAAGGCCGAAGTCGGAAGTATCGAAAGAGTTGGCAATAGTGTAGGCGTTGTCCGCCTGTGAAGTTGAAGTCTGGTAGGCGGCGCCATCGTTTGGAGCCCAATGCCGGGCGTCGAGGAAATCTGTGGACGGCAAGTAGCTAGTGCTGATTGGATTGTATGCGCCAAAGTACTGTGTTTGAAGCCACTGCGCCGGCAAGGTGCTGTTGATGAGGTCTACAACAGGCTGCAGGGTCACGTCCAACGTAGGGAGGTGTGTGGAAAGGTATCCAATCTTGATGCTCTCGCAAGTCGCGGCGAACCAGGTCTTGGTATCAGCGTCTGTCCATCCTGTGCGCTGCACGAAGGCTTGATAGACGGACTCGGCAAAGAGGTCAGGACATTCAATGAGGGCTTGGCGGTATCCGTCCGCGACCATTGCGAGCTTCTTGACCATGTCCTCAGCCTCGGCTCGGTCTGTACTCGCGGCGTTTTGGGCTTGCAGAGTAGAGACAGTCTTGTTGGCCTCGCCAAGCTGGTACTCGGCTAGATGGAACTTTTCCCTGAGGTCCCTGAAGCGTTCGTCAGAGTCTCTCTCCGCCTTTTCAGCCTGGGCAGCGATCAGCGCAACTCATGGATGAGGAGACAAAGAACGCACTCTAGCCCTTGCCGCGTCCCCCTCCTTGGTCAACTGCACAACTTGCGCATCCTGCGCAGCATAGTATGTGATCCTGGCGCCGATGAACTCTTTGTCTTTGGCCGCCTCCAGATTGAGCTTGCGTATGTCGTTCTCGCGAGTGTAGATTGTGCATTCCATTTGCTCAATCTTCCTCCTGAGTTCCCTGTGATCTGTGCTGAGCTCCTCGTTCTCTGTCGTAAGCTCCTTGTACTCCGCTGTGAGCCGTTCATTCTTCGTCCTAAGCTCCTTGTTCGTTTTCCTCAGCTTCTCGTTGTCGGCCTTCAGTGCGGCGAGCTCCTTGTCTCTTTGAGCGTCGGAAATGCGTGGCTTGATGCGAAGCTTCCTTTGCAGATCGGTGGACGCGCCCAAGTCCTGTGACTGTTCGTCCTCGTCCTCGATGCGGCGTCTCTTTGTCCTCGGGCCCGCCGTTCTGACGCGAACGCAGGGCTGGAAGCACATTATCAGCCGTTAAATCATATATCAAATCGCTGGCCACAAACAGCTTGAGTGCGAGATGTCCCCTTGGTGATGGGACTCAACAAAATGCCAGTCTCGTATCCTGAGTCGCTGTTCGGCGACGGTGAATCGACAGAGTCGCGCTATGTCCTTTTCAGCACAGCCGAGAATCTGGTCAGAACTGAGACGCACTCTGGCGCGCTTCATCTGTCCCCGATGTGTGCTTGACATTGTTCCAAACGGTAGCTTCTGCGTGGTTTTGCGCTCTTCTTGCGGTCGTGTTGGTGGGAGGAAAACAAGCGTGGTTATAAAACCAAAACAAAAGACCTCCGGTATTTGAGTCCCGTAGAAGCAGTGCCATGAACCTCGAGGACCATTGTCAAGTATTGTTCTCAGTGGCAGGCAATTGGCAACCTGAGAGTAAGCCGATCGCGGCCAGGACAAATGGCCCGGTGCCGATGCCATTTACAGCCATGATAGATCTATGTAAGTTACGCGAGAAGTTTACAGAAGAGCAACAGCAAGAGACTGGATTTTCCTAGTTACAGCAAGCTGTGGCTTGGATTGACTCACGGTCTGGCGTATTATGAAGCCTGTTAAATGCATCAGGTCCGAATTACTGGTGTGCCATGGCTATTGCCAGTGGGTAGGATTGCGATTCTAGTCACACGAGCATACTGTAAGTCTCCCTACCTGCTAAAAACACGTCGTGAAATTTGAATCAAAGAATGTTGTTCGTGGCTTGTAATAGCTGTAGTAACACTCTTTTAACATGCAGATAATTTGGATATCATTCGTCTATGTATACGCCTAAAACCAGTCCTCAACTTTGCTAGCCGCCCCGAAACGTAGAGCAGGATCGATCTCGTGGATGCGCGACTCTCGCTTGCCAATAGGAATAGCTATGGCATCCATTCCTATGTAAAGCCGTACCTCTCGCAGGGGAGCTGCGCCTGGCGTGGCCATTCGCGAAGAGACCAACTTGCAAAGGGCGTCCATACCAGGCCCCGGCTCGTACAAGGTAGAATCAGGGAATCGCAACTGCGCAAGCTTAGGTGCTATTGTGGGCACGTTGTCGGCCAAGCCCACCATAACTCGTGCAACATCGTGCCCATAGTACACCGCTTCAATTTGGAGGAACAGTAGCTGGGGCATGCTCCGAAGGACGTCGAGAACACGGTCGGATTTTCCCTGAAAATTCACGTCCGGCGATGCCCCCGGCCAGTACCCAAGCGTAAACGAAGTAATCCGAGATACGCCAGCGAAGAGCGCAGTCATGGAATTGTTCAGCTCGAGAGCGATGATTCTGATCTTGAGCTCCTCTAGATTGGGCATGTTGAAACCTTCGAAGATTCTCGGAAGGATGCGTTTATTTGCTAACTGCCCTGGATGCACTTGAGCTACCTCTAGGCATCGAAGTCGTGGAAGGACGACGGGACGACCAGGTCGCGATCCAGCGAACTGAAGATCCCGACCACCCAGGATCAAGACCTCAACGTCCCTCAGCTTTTCGACATACACACAGCGTCGGTAACCTAATTGAATGTGCGTTAGTTGTGCCCAAGGCAGATTGATTTCTCTACTATCATGGTAATCATCCTCTTTGTACCGCCGCAGGTTCGGGACATCGTTGAAAGCGATTGGTTCGAGCGACTCCTGTTCTGCGTCGGCATTCGACCTGGCCAAATCGATATCCAGTTTTTCCAGAGACGGGAGCACTGCACTAGACATGGCTCGGATTACACGAGGCACCGAGCTGATGACTAGAGAGCGAATGCGCGAGGCTACAGCTGACTCCGAAAGTAACGTGATAATGTCCATTTCGAACTGATCATTGTGGCAATAGACATCGCGACCAAACTCGATATCCAAGGGCTGCTGTTTCGAAAGGTTCAGCATACGAACCACAGCAGAGGTACGCTTTTCTAATCTGGTGCGACGGGCACCCAATATGTTGAATGCTGACCACAGGCCTGAGATGGTGGTAGATACGGTACGCCATTTGCGACAGACGCACGCGAGGAGCCACGGCGATGAGGCGGGATGCATGTCAGGGCATCGAAACGACTCTGCTGCAACGCAGCACTCGAAGATATATCCCAAAAGCTCGTTCGGGATCCGTCGAATAGGGCTTAGAGCAAAATCGAGGGCCTCCTTGTGCGCGGAGAGGCGCCGCTGCAGCTCGTTCGCATCGTCGATGGCCTTTTCCAATGTGGCACGGTGTATCATGAACGAAGCAGTCTCTTCAGCAGAGGGGGACTCATTGTTGCATGAGTATGAGTAGATGCGACTCATCACATCGGTCTTGGTGTTCGCCTCGATGGCGCTGATCTTGGCCTTGACAGAACACAAGTCGCCTGCGGTGTCCACCATCGGTATCGGGAGGCTATGGGCCCTGTTAGATTTTACAATTTATGGTGGCAATGGACGCGCTGACGATTTGTCCATATTCTTGCACTCAGTTACGAAGATGGTGGTTCTGGCTTAGACTTCGCGGGCTTCCCCGCGAACTGAATCAATCATTCATCACACGTGGATATGATCAGACGTGGGACGCCACTCGATGGCAAGGCCGACCCCCATGGTTGTGTCAGTTGTGTGGACCCTCTACATCCTTCAGCTTCGTATGTGTCGCCAAAATCTCAGGCGAATAACTTGAAACTTTGCTAAATGATAGCCCAGAAGGATGTTTGAGCCTAGGAGGAAATGTAACAAGCCCATTGCTCAATGAACAACCAGTGTGTCGTTATACAAGGGCGACTGGATCAAGGTATGCAGGTAAAAGTACAGGGAGGTCTACGCACAAACGGTCGAGCAGGCAAGTATCACGCCTGGCCTGCATCAAGACTGTCGAATGGGCTCGGACGGTATACACAGACGCACGAAAAAGGTATGACAAAAGTCCATGAAAGGTAGTGCCGACTGGAAGGGAAATTCTGGAATGATGAATGGGAATTGTAAATAGTAACAAGGAAGTTTAGACGAGCTCTTGCATAGGCGCTTCCTGCTCGAAATCTTCGGGCTCAGGATCTTCGGGCTCGGGCTCCTGGTGATCATGGTGTCCGTGGTGGGGACGATGGTGGGGAGGAGGAGGGGGCGGGGCCATAAAGTCGAACTGTGATTCCCAAGTCAGTCATTTCCATTCATCCACAAGAGGAAATGAACGCACCTCGAGAGCACTGCCGGATGCGGTCTCCCCGGCGTAGAACGACGCCATACCGAGCTTGGAGATTTTCTCGAGCACAGGCTTCACGTCGAGAGAGGCATCGGCGGTGAGGAGGAGCTGACCGAATGGAGGAGGTGGGCCGTGATGAGGTGGGTGGTGAGGCCTGCGCTCATGCGGCGGGGGAGGTGGGTACGGGCGCTTGGGCTTCTTGTCCTCGTCCTTGGGCTCATCGTGCTGCTTGCGGTGCTGCTCAGGCTTCTTATGGTGATGCTGTGCCTTCTTGCGTTGTTCGAGCAGACCGGAGAGGTAGTTGTCGAGCTCCATCAAGTCCGCGTTGTCCGAGAGGCCGACCTTGAGAATGTCGATGAATTTTCCCTCGGCGGTGGCGAGCACCGCAGACAGAACGTCGCCGTGGCTGTCCTCAAGCTTGATGATATGAGCGCGGTCAGAGTCCAAAGGGACAGCGTCGCCGAACTATAAGCAGTCAGTTCCAGAGGAACAATTAGCGGCTGATAAACACACCTTGTCGACAGACTCGTCGTACCCGTAGACTTGGCATGCCTCCGACTCCGAGAGAATGGCGCCTTCGAAGCTGGATTTTCCGACAAGACCTAAACGAACCATTATTAACCTCTGCACGTTTGTGTAAGTATAAATAAAGAAAAACGCACCGACGACGTAGACATTGCAATCTTCTTTCTCCGAGATAAAGTCGAATGCACAGACTTGCTCGGCATTATCCTCTGCATCGCCAATGAGCTGCATATCACGGCAGTGCATATGCTCTAGATGTCAGAGTCAGCGACCAAGCTACCCCACAGAGGGAAAAACACACTCTTGTGACCGTGATGATGGCTGTGAGGAGGCGGGGGAGGTGGCCCCCAGAATTTCCACCAAGGCCTGGGAGGCGGTGGCGGCATGTGCCAGTGTGATGCATCGTCGCCGCCAAAGAACGGTGGTGGTGGTGGTGGTGGTGGCATGCCATCTTCGTGGCCGTGGTGATGGAAATGAGGCGGTGGCGGTGGGAAGTGCCCATCGAAGGGAGGTGGTGGCGCCAGCCCATTGAAATGAGGCGGAGGAGGGCCGTGGAAACCCTCGCACGCATGGCCGTGTTCACCACCGTGGTGGAATCCGCGGCCAAAGGGGTGCGATCCCTGGCGAGAGAAGAAATACGAACAAGAAAGGAGCGACAGGACAATCAACGAGACCGTGATTGGGCGTGAGAGGCGGCGGCGCTCGACGGGCGCATCGCCGTCAGCAAAGGGCAGAAAAATTTCGCCTTTCATGTTGAGAGGAGAGGGAGGAGAAAAACAGACGTTGCAAAAAAAGGCTAGACAGCCCGCATATAAGAAGGATGCATTTTGGGTGCGCAGCAGTCCAGTCAAACGCGCGCCTCAATTACACCGACAGACCGGACATCACGATTTATTCTGCGCCTGCCAGGAGATGCAGCACACAGGGTAGTCAAGACACGTGAATTGTACACTCAGCGAAGCAGACGCGGACTTGGTACACAAATCGAAGAAGATAGGGCGGGCACTGCAGGTACGGCGTTCTCGAGGCGGTTCAAAGTGTACCTGGCGGCCCAACATCCGGAGGCGGGATCAAAATAGGAACTGTGCAGTCGGTGGCTCGCAGCTGCGGCGCAACCATTCAGAGCGTAGTATGCGTACGAAGTACCGCAGACCAGGATAGCGGTATCTGCCTCGTCAACATCGCTCCGGATGAGGGATAGAGGCAAAAGCGGAGCACCGGTTCCAGGCAGTATCTAATAGCAATTCAGAACTCTAATCTCTCCGTGTTGGCGCCACCGTGATCATAGGAAGTGAAGGAGAAGGTCACGCTTGTTTTCCAGAGTGCAGAGTCCAGACTACGAGCGTCGAGTACGTTGGGGGGGGTGGGTAATCACTATAATGTGGCGCAAATACGCCTCCTTGGCTCAGTTGGCTAGAGCGCAGGTCTCATACAATTGTATGTTCAAGCTTGGCTTGAGTGATCCTGAGGTCGCAAGTTCGAGCCTTGCAGGGGGCATCACTGGTTGTCGCAACAATATTTTTGGTCGAACTGGACTAAAGTACCTGGCGCGGAGGGCCGGAGGCTCGTTAGCTTGTAATGACAGTGACTTCTATGAGACATCTCTCTCATGAGGCCTAGCTCGCTACTTTCTCGCGTTGCCAACGATGCTCTGAGAACCCCTCACAAAGTCCTTCAGTTCATCCAAAGGAGAGCTGCAGACAATCCTGTATCACACTGGAGAACACAGCAAACCCAGAAGTCACTATTCCGAATGTAACGAATACCATGTCCCTACTCGAAGAAGATATAGCCCAGGCCACCCAACGCGCTCACCGCCCCCAGCAAACATCTCGACCCGAAGGGAGAAGATGCCGAGAACGGGAGACTGCATCAAGTAAGACGAAGAGATAGCTAAAAGTCATAGGCGAAAGGTGCAAGTAAACATGCGAAAGAGAAACAACAAGGTAAGGCGAAGTAAATACATGGTTCCGAGATGAGATGAGGAAAAGAGACGAAACTGTTAAATAAGTGGTGCGTCAGAGAAGAGACGAATAGTCGACCTTAAAATATCCAAGAGGAAGATGAGAGAGGAGAGTGAAATGTTTTAGTATACACCGATGGAGTTGGAAGAGTCCAACGAGAAATCCCAGGTGTCGAGGGATTGGGACTCCATCGGCAGCAAATCGATCAACCTCTGCACATCCAGCTCCTCCTGCGGCCAAACGAGTTCCTCTGATGCGCCGCTCAACAACACTGATCCGTTCGCCTCCCTGCCCGCAATCTCATCAAATGTCACTTCCGGTCTTGACACTGGCGCCGCCGCATCAGAAACAAATAGTGTTGCTTCCGGCGCTGGGGCAGGCGAAGTGGCAAGGATCTCGCGGAAGAGGTTCTCCATTGTGGCGTCGTCGACTGGAGCGACGGCGGCCTGAGAAGTTGAAGCTTGCGGGAAAGAGACTGGGGCGAATATGTCAAACGAGTCGGGCCCACCCGCTGCAGGGACACCAATGGCGCAGCCTGAACTGCTGGCGCAATGGTGGTCGCCACCCGTGCTAGGTGGCGAGTGGGCTCAGACTTCGGTGACGGTGATCCGGAATAGTCGGTCGTGGTCGTTGAGTCGGCAGAAAACATTGGTGAGTCCTCGTCGGCTTGTGGAGAAGGTGCGGGGGAGATCGGGAGCGCCGCGATGGAGGGAAATTCGTGGGCAGCCCGTGGTTCGGGAGCGGGGGTTTGGGTCATAGTGGGCGCAGGTACGGAGGGCACGGCGGCGTTATCGGGTGCCGCGAGGCCGAGTCCTGCGATGCCATGTCAGCCACGCGCGTGCGGTTGATGCAATCAAAACACGTACCTGGCAAGCCCTGGGCGGCAAGAGCCTTCACAACGGCGTCCCAGCCTTTCTCTAGCGTCTTGATACGTTCGCGTAGTTCCTCGTTCTCGCGGTCGCGCGCCTCTTGTTCGGGTGATTTGGCGGGGGCGGGCGCAGGCGCGACAACGCCATAGCCAGCGCGAAGGCGGCGGTTCTCGTCCTCTAGCTCAGCGCAGCGACGCTCCAATGCGCCAAACTGCGCCTTGCGACGGTCGCGAGAGTTCTGTGCGGCGATACGGTTGCGGTGGGCGCGAGCCTCTTTGCGCTCCTCGGACGACAAGTCGCCGCGAGCGCGTTTCCTGGAGGGCCCTGCTTCAGAAATGGTCGAGGGGTTGACGAATGGCGAAGACATTGTTAAACGTGGATGTATACGTGGAGAGAAAGGAAGGACGTCGATGAGAGAAGGTATTTGAGCGAAATTTACTGCAGTCGCAGGACGAGTGTACGTGGAAGTCGTGAAGAAACCCCAGACTGACGTGGCATCGCTTTCATACCCGCAACAAACACGGCAAAACAGCCCCTATCTTTTTCTGCGACGATGGCCCGCTCGCACCATCAAGCTGCCATCAAGTTTCCTCGTGACAACCCACATGCAGCACGTTTGATTCCATGGCAGATTGTAATTTGTGAGGCGGCGTTGACCTCGTCGTTCTGCGCGAAAGCGCAACTTTCCCCCACGTCTATGGGACGTGGCGCCACGTCGCTGCTCTGAGTTTGCAATAGTCAAGCCTCTAAGTATCAATGACTCGAAGCGCGACGAGTACTTCTCTTCTCGGTTAGTATCTTTCAAAAGGGCGAGTCGAGAATCATAGCGATGCCTGAGCGAGGCGGTCGGCAGAGTCAGAACTCCAGATGTTATCTCGTATGATTCTCAGGCTTAAGGACCATGATTTTGACAATTCACATCCAGTTTTCTGAGAGCAGAGTCTGGGGCGTCTACTGGATATCTGACATGCTCGATTGCTCAGCGAAGTACCCTGGAAGTACCAGTTATATTCAACATGAAGCTGCATCTGTTGGGCTTTTGTCTTGACCTTCTTTTGGTGCCCGACGCGCGCGCAGGGGGCTCTACTCATGACCTTCGAGTTGCTTACCGTCATCGCAGCCCCGAGAAATCGCTCAATGTTACAATGAATCTACTATCCCTCTCTTTCCATTGTGATTACCTCATGTGGCGGTGATCCAAACAGTCTTGAGCGGGCAAGGCCTCGTCTTCGTTGGGAGGCATAGTGAAAGTGGTGCCACCCGAGATGGTCATCGTCGGGATGTTTGAGAGCGCCATAGTCAGATGAAAGACTCGAGCGTTTTACCAGGCATTCAGTCAATTGGCTGCATTTTGCGAACTGCATTCTCGCATGAGTTTGTTTTTGCGCGTGATATATCTGCGCAATATTCTTATGATTGGTTCAGATCGTGATATTCCCAAAATACCACGGACAAACTGTCTACGGACGAAGCTCAGTTCAGTTGGTCTATCCAAGAAGTAGTAGTATATCCCGGGCGATGGAGTATGGGGCGGAATTTAAGAGATGGGGAGGAACTTACGGCTGACGAGGCGTAATTACCAGAATGGCAGTCATTTAGTCGTGTATTCTCGAGTTGCATTTTTCCGTTCTGCGTCAGGCCAGTGAAAGATGTTGAAGCCAAAGCCGTTAGCGTGGATAGACTGCCGGTGGGTTGAAGCCCAGTAGAAGTAGTGGCTGGGTTAGAACTTGAAGTTTCCTCCTCGTCGAAACTGATAATAATTGCCTTATGATAGGTACATATCGTGTTGGCCTCAGCATTGAGCGGGGGCTGATCACATCCACATGCGAAGCACGAGATCGGGCCGGTTTGAACCTTCGACCAAGACTACCATCTCCATAACTTACGTACTATGAACAACCTGTAAGTCTCACTCCCAGGATATCGTTTGAAAATTCTGACAAAGCAGACCAATGTTAATGGGCACAGGCTGCAGCCTCTGCTCTTTAAAGGCCAAGACCGACGCTATCGAGGCAAACATCGATGTGATGGATTACATTCAGTCTTACTCGCACAGCAACAAGCGCCCCACTTGCGACGAAATCTCCTCTTTTGCGAGGCAGCGTGCCGCGCTGACGAAGGCCATCGACGATGTAAACAAGCTGAAACGGCGCCTCGCCGCGCGCGCGAGGGCACTAAACTTCGCCCTAAGTCCCATTCGCCGGATTCCAGACGACCTTCTGGGATACATATTTGATTTTTGCGTTAGCGATGGCCATGACAATCCTCACATGGATCCTGCCTCGCCACCCTGGTCTCTCACGGGCGTTTGCCAAACCTGGCGTGCGGTCTCGACTGCCAGCTCAGGTTTGTGGTCATCGTTCAGCATATCGGATACTCGCTATGTCATGTTGGGTTCCCGCTATTCCTCCTTGGACAGCTATGTCTCTGCTGTAAAGCGCACCTCACAGCTTTCGCAGCAACGGCCCTTGCGTATTCAACTACTTGACATAGACTCCATGTCCCCGGACTACCACTCGTTCGGAATGAATATAATCGCGTCACTGTCGGAGACAGCTACAGCATCGCGTATTCGTTCACTCAGAGTCATCTCAAAGTTCAGCGTCATCAGAGCCGTATCTGGTATGCTCCTGCCTTCTCTAGAAAATTTAGAGATCAAGCTCCTCTTGCCGCGGATGGGCCCCAACCCGGAAGAGGACTTTTCAAGACCAATCTCGTTCAACTTCGAGAACGCCCCCAAGCTGCGACGATATAAAGAAGGGCATTCTCATCAAGCAGAAATCAACATGCCTTGGGCGCAACTAACGCACAGTTGCTTATATCACCAAAGCTTCGTGCATGTCCCAAAGCTGAGGGACGTAGAGGTCTTGATCTTGAATGGTCAAGATGGTCAGTTCGCTGAGCTACAAGATCATCGCGTCGTTTTACCACGCCTTCGATGCCTGGAGATAGTCTCAAGACACTCACCAGCGCTTCCTGGACGCATCCCCACTACAGTGTTTGAATGCTTTGATATTCCTGCACTGGACGAGCTCAAGATTACCAGCATCCAAACATTGGGGCCGAACGAACCGATGGACGCGTTCTTCGCTGCCGTATGCCGCATCACTTCATTCTCGTTTGTGTACCAGGCGCATGATGACCAGGACTCAGTTCATCGTGTTCTCACCATTCTTCGGGGCATGCCCAAGCTGCTGTTCCTTCACGTTGAGGTGATGGACGATGCGCACGACATCGCTCCAATTTTGGTAGCATTGGCCGACGATGCATCCAAAATAGCCTCAAAGCTTACACGCCTACGATTTGCGACATCCGCCCTCTACGCGCCGGAGCCTTGTATAGATGCGCTTTGCGAGTTGGTCTCTTCGCGGATGGGTGCCCAGGACGTGACTCCCCTGCGATGTATAGAGCTTGACACCGGAAAGAGCTACAAAAGAAAGGACAAGGTCGAGGCTCCCATGTTGAAGGAAGATCTTAGAGCGCGCCTCAGACAGATGGATCCTGCTCTGCGTGTTGTCGAGGTTAGTGATGCGGATGAGGAATGGTTTTGACCATGTGCGCAGAAGCTTTTAGTTATAAACAACTTGTTTCTCTTTTATTTATCTTTCAAATGTCTAATCCGTACATGTACATACAATATGTTACTTGAGGTGCCGACGCGCCAGACTCAACGGCCTCCAGTGAGCCTATGTTAAGTACGCAAGGACGTGCAGGTTCAGAAGAAAGGCCAGAAGCATTACAATTTACAAGATCCAAAGTCAATGCTGCGCGCCAATGAATTAGTAGTCCATAAGCCTTACATTAGTGGGAGCTAGGTGCGGAGCGGTATGCACATATGTATGAACAATTGTCCAGAATTTCCATACCTTTGGAAGGGCGTGCACTCACAGACGGACGACCTCAAACGTGATCTGCAGTCCCTGAGGGCAGCGACGAACCAGCTCTTTATAAAATGTTGACGAGTAGATTGCCTCCCTGGAAGGGAGATGGCATTCCTTGGTGAGGCTGTATGAATTGGACGCGACTAACGTAAGCATTTCGAGAATAGGCTCTGACGCCTCTCGATACATCGATATCAAGTCTAGCACGGCATCTCCCCACTCAAGAGTATTGTCGAAGAACTCGTCGATAGTTGCGAATATCCTGAGAGTTATCTCCTTCGTGTGTATCCAACTTCCCTGGGATGGTGAAGCGGTGACTCTGTGCTTGCGTACAAAGTCATCAACAACAAGGGGATGCGAAAATCGCAGGACGAGGTGGTCAAGGTATGGAAGGGAGAGGCGCGGCATTTTTTCTGTGATTTCAACGAGCAGACTGCGCAACGGAGGCTTGGAGACCGACAGGAATGTGATCATGGGTGATTTTGAAGTCGAGGGGTCCCACATTTCGAGCTCCTCTAGTACGGGACAATGAATGGCAAGAAGAACATCATCGGATTCCGGAACGGCAAGCTTGATCAGGTTCAAGAAGGTGATAATTTCGGATTTTGCCAATGCCATCCAATCCTCCGTGTCTTGCACCTCGTCGTCGCCTCTTCGGATAATCTTGAGCATTAGCTCCTTGAGCTGAGAACATTCACGCAAGATGCCGAATAGGTTGGCTGGGGACAAAAAGACCGTGAGGGATAGAGATGTGAGCTGGTGCCACGGGAACGCCGTTGGAAAGTGGATAGGCTCGTTGTATCGACCATTGGCATAGATGCCCAGACTCATCTTGCGGAGGCGAGGGCAGTTGTTGAACTGAGGTTTCAATGCAAATGGCATATTCCCAATGTGTGGTACTCTGAGAAAGATTTGAAGGCTGAGCTCCTCAAGGGCGTGCAGAGACTGCTCCAAGCAAGGGAAGTAGAACTCTAGGGCGTGACTATTGAATTCACTGTCGACAGTCAGAGATCTCCAGCGCTGAGAGGTTGTTCTAAATGGAGAGGCCGTGTGGTTGGCTTGAAGGCGATCCAAGTTGACGTTGACAGAGAAGGGATGACCGCCGGTGCGCTCGAGAAAAAGATCGAGAAGGGGAAGCGCACACATGTCAATTACGAGCGGTACGGTAAGCCACAAAAGCGGCGAGTTGGATATGAGGTGTCTCCAGCCACTGCATACGTGCTCTAGTCGCAGGACATCAAGAATCGTGTCGCCCTCGGCGCTGAATTTGAATATCAAGGATAGGATTTCCGTAGGGAGCTCTTGTATTGGGGTGGAAATGTTCGTAAATCCTGCCGGTACTAGCAGCTTGTGCTGGGCGTCGTGCTCCAAAAAGGCCGCTTGGTTGTCCATGCTGAGTTCCCAGGACACAGTGATGGAAGAAGGGAAGAGACGATAGTTATGATCGTACATTGCGAGATGGACCCCCTTATTTATATGCGGTGAGACAATAACTTGGGTTTTCCAAAGGCCCGAGGACCAGTTTTTGTTTGGACAAAAAGAAGGTCCGCCACAGGCGAAGCGCCAGGTTTAGACAAAAACATAGCCTCAGTTGTTGTGACAAAATATGTATGTAGTAAGGGGACAGTCCTACCGTCTACAATGCTAGATCAGAACGAAACGTCGAGGTTTATCAGATTCGCAGCAATTTGGGCTTGCATTACGGTGTTGTTGACCCCGCAAGCAGTGGAACGATGCCTGGTTTTACTTCTCCCTGAGGCTGTCGCAGTCTTTCTCCGCCTTTACTGCAGTCTGCTTGTCCTCAATGAGCTCCTTCTCGAGTTTGCGTATGTGGACGTCGCGGGTGTAGATGGTATACTCCTGCGCCTTGACCTCGTCCTTGAGAGCCGCATTCGTTTGCTTGAGGTCCTCGATTACAGCTATTAACGCAGCCTTCTCGGCCTCCCACTGTTCGAAAATCTCCTTCATGTTGTTTTCGATGGAGTCGAATAGCTGCTCAGTGCTCTCCAGATCAACGGGCTGAGTGTTCGTCCCTCTGGCGGAGTCGTCCGTGTAATCTATGCGGCATTTCTTTGGTCGCACCGAGGCCTCCAAATCCAACATGTCGAAGTCGTCGCTGTCCTCGCACTACATCCTATTCATCAGCGCAACTCAAAAGTACAGGGCATGGGCTCACCCTGGTGCGCTTCATCTGTCCCCTTGACATTGAATTGCTTTCAAGTGGCTCGGTGGTCGGTGTGGTAGGAAGGGAAGTGTGAATAAGATAAAGTGAGAACAAAAGGCCTTTCGGCATCCAGCCCAGTCATGTCATTGCCATGGGCTCCTATACGACATTGTCTCTCGACACAGCGCTCAAAAATCAAAGACAAATTGCAGAGGCGCGTTTAATGGGATTCAGAGGAGCAATTAAAATGTGGTGGAACTGCAGGATTCGAGTTGGACTCGCTGCATTTTCGCTGACTGTCCTCGTTTGAGAATTGAGCTTGATTTTCACAGTGCACTTGCCACTCGAGTGAGTGGCGTAGCGTTTCTTGGACGTGGTCGGGTCAGCATGTGCATTCGGCAACATGGAAGGAAAGTCCAAGACTTAGCAGGACTTAGCGCGGTGATGCCGAGAAGATCAGAACGCGATCGCCGGGGTTTATGTCCTCTACCTTTGACCATCACCACAACAAACTCGAGAACGGCTTCACGGATGTATCGAACACCGCGTCTGGTTTTTCCTGCGAAATACCAACATAGGCACAGGCTGCTCTCAACCGATTCAGCCCTAGTCCCAAGCAACCTCCTCGACCGCTACAACGCTCTATGTAAATCCGGCACCATAGAACGGGACGAAAACCAGATTCGCGTGCTTTCTCAGGTATGTGAGAGCGTTTCTGTATACAGAGATGGGGACGGCCGATGACTGTTTCCGTTTTATGTAGTAGCTCCGACGCTTGAGCAAAGACCTCAGCACACATGTTCCTACCACTTCGGCTTACGCACGACCCATCACGGACGAGCACGACAGTGTCCTTGTCCAAGCCCGGGAAGAAATGAAGTTGCTTGTCAAGTCCAAGGACCTGGCTAATGAGATGCTTGACCTTCCATCGCCCAAGGTAAATTATGGACGTCTACAACGTGCCGCGGTGTGCTAATTGATTCTCTAGGGTTTGCTGATAACTGGCCCTCCGGGATCCGGAAAGACCTTCGTGGCAGACACCTGGTTCGCCAGCGTTTCGACGCCCTACAAGATGCGGAAACATTACAACCAGTTCGTGTTGGACTTGTACCGCGATGTGTGGGACGTCACGGAATCGCGCATGCACCACAACCTCCACTACGTTGCTGTTGATGATGTTGATAGTGCTGCTTCTACGGGAACGAGGCCGAAAAGCTGGACCAAGGATTTTCAAGAGCAGGTCCGCGGTCTACTCAGGCGCAACGACGGCGCGGGCGCCAACGCAGTGTGGAACCGGCTCCGCAAGTCTCTGCTTCCCTCCTCCTCCGCACGCAATAAGACTACGACGGCGGCTCTGCCCATCCCATACATCCTCGCCTCCCGCCTCATCCAGTCGGCATATGCCCTTCTGCTTGACGAGGTCCAGCTGCAGGATGTCTCCAGCGCCCTCCTACTGTCGGACGTGCTGGTGTGGTATTGGCGCATGGGAGGCGTCGTTGTCGGCACGTCAAACCGTGTTCCGGAAGACCTCTACGTGAATGGGGTGCAGAAAGAGAGGCTGGGGGCGTTTGGGAGTGCGCTGAGGGCAAGGTGTCCGGTGATTGAGCTGGGGTCTGAAGATATCGATGCAAGGGATTATAGACGTTCGAATGCGGCGAAGGAGAAAGGAGAGGAAGGGCAGAGGACGTGGTTTTTGGGACACCAAGAAGATGAATTTGAGGTACTGGCGACCACACTGTTTGGTGAAGAAGGTATGTACCATGACCTTGCACATACCCACCTGCTGATGTTCCTTCAGGCGGTGAGCCCTCAACACTATCGGTCTTTGGTAGACGCCTCATCGTCCCCTCCGTCTCACCCTCCGGAAAGACATGCCGATTCTCGTTCGAGCAGCTCTGCGACTCCTCCCTTGGGCCGGCAGACTACCTTACCATCGCCTCGACGTTCGACACTATCCTCATCACGCGCATCCCGGCCATTCGGCTACCCACGGCGAAGAATCAAGCAAGGAGGTTCATCAGTCTCATTGACGCGCTGTACGAGAGGCGGTGTCGCATCGTCTGCTTTGCGGAAACTCCTCTGGATGGGCTGTTCATTGAGGATGCTGCTACTACTGCTACGGACAGCGTATGGCAAGAGAGCGTGAGTGTGTCGACGGGAGCCGAGGCATATCGACCGAACATCATCGCGTATGATGACAAGGCTGCGAGCTTGGAGGAGATCCAGCCTGTTCGCCGTCCACTCGAGCAACTGTCCATCTTCTCAGGCAAGGATGAGCAGTTCGCGTTTAAGAGGGCGCTGTCGAGGCTGGTGGAGATGACGGGCGCGGGGTATTGTCGAGGTGCGGAGTGGGAGCCTCTGCCGGAGGGGATGAGGGGATGGGAAAGGACGACGCGGCTGGGTCGTGGTTTTGGTATCGCACAGACGGTTGAAAAACCTCAGCCTCTGGTTGTAGATGCTGCTTCAGGCGGTTCTGAATCGATGGCGCCTACGCTAAAGGCAGACCATGTGTGGGGTGTGCGAGAGGATTGGGGAGGCGCGACCGCCAGGGGACGGAGCTGGGGGAGAGGAGCAAGTGTTTATGATAAAGATGCAAAGGATTAATATTTTGCTCAAGGCTTAGATTATAGGTATGTATGTATGATGTATGATCTCTGTGTGTGTACTGCGTCTCGAGTTTTCCTGTCGTCTCGCATGGGTCCAACGGTCAACCTTGTGAGTGGCGAAGTGTTCCCGCTTGATTGTCCATCTCAGCAATAGCCAAATTCAGATTTCCGACGAGCATGTGTACGACGTGTCTTCCTAGATTATTGGTAAGGATGAGAGATCCAGGCCGAGATTCATTGGAAATCTGGTTTCTGAACCAACATACTTAACTAAATATGGCTTGTGGTACTTATGTAAGATCGTAGTTTGCGCTTAACCATGCTTGATTCCCAGAAGCCGACCAGTAAAGTCGAATTTGCGGTTGCGCACCGCCTTTATTATAATCTGTGTTATTGTCTAAACCTGGCGCCGGCGTTGCCTTATCTCTTTTGTCCAAACAATAAACTGTCCTTTGGGCCCTCGGAGGGCCTAAGTTATTGTCCAAGCCAATTTAAATAAGGGAGGAGCCCGTTGTGTGATCGTAAATCAACTTGTCACTTCCCTTCTCCCGTCACTAAGCATGGACAACCAAGCGCTCCACACCCAGCACAAGCTGTTATCGGCTGGATATACGAACATTTCCGCCCCAATACAAAAGCTCCCTACGGAAATCCTATCCATGATATTCAAATTCAGCACCGAGGGCCACACTATTCATGAAGTACTGGTACTATCGCAAGTATGCAGTGACTGGAGACACCTCTTACTCACCTCGCCGCTTTTGTGGCTTACCGTGCCGCTCTTGATTGACTCCATAGCGTCCACCTCTCACGGTGCGCGTCCCCTTCTCGATCTGTTTCTCGAACGCACCGGCGGACATGCCTTCTCTGTTTTCCTCGACTTGGATGGCCTTCGCGCTGACTCTACGACATTCTCATTCGGGAGAACATCTTCCCGATGGAGGGAGTTGATTGTGGACAGTGCTTTTGATTGGAACGCGATGGAGTTCTGCTTCCCTGGTGTGGGGCAGTCTCTGCCCGCCCTCGAGGAGCTCAGCCTCCGCGTCGATCTCGGTAGTGCGCACATTGGGGACATGGCGTTTGCGCTGAAAACGTTCAACAACTGCCCTCGCCTTCGAAAGATGGACCTGCGCATCTATGGGGGCGAGCGTCGACTCGGACTTGAATGGCACAATGAGCCTCGGACCGTTATACATTTTCCGTGGCACCAGCTTACATCGCTGTCTCTCTTGATCGGCAACTCGTTCGCTCCAGCCAACGTACTTGATATCTTGCGCAGATGTTCTCAGCTCAAGGAGTTGACGCTCAAGCTCCTTGAAGATAACTCTGAGGCTGCAAAGGACGAGTGGAGGTTATTGGCGAAATCCCCGGACGAGATGGTCACTTTTCCGGACCTCACAAAGCTCAAGCTTTCATACTCGGATAATGTGCTTCTCGCCATTCGTTGTCCCGTACTCGAGGAGCTTGCAGTGTTGTGCCCTTCGAGTTCGAGTTCGAGTTCGAATTCGAATTCGGGTTTGAGTTTGCCGATGACAACATTCCTGGAGGTCTCCAAGCCTCCACTGCGCACTCTCCGACTTGAGGTCACAGAATCGATGCCGCGCCTCTCCCTGGGCCCTCGTCCCCTCCGTCATCTCATCTTGCGGTTTTCGCATCCATCCATCGTCGAAGACTTCGTGAACAAGCACGGAGAAAACATTCGACTTGCCACTTCGCCTTCACTTTCACCGCTCCCACTCGGACCAGACGGAAGTTGGATACACACAAAGGAGCTGACACTCGAGATGCACGCCACCATCGACGAGGTGTTCGACGATACCACTGGGTGGGGAGATGCCGTGCTAGGCATGATATCAATGTATCACTCTTCCTCTGCCTCTACCTCTGCCTCTACCTCTGCCTCTAAGCCTCCCAAAGAAGAAGAAAAATTTCAACTCAAAAAACTCACATTAATCGCATTCAAATCATACCTAGGCTCAACCAAAAACCATCCCCCAAGTAAAGCCATCCGCTCTACACCCCTCTATACAGCGCTGGACCGGGTTCGTGAGCGTCTGCAGGTTACGGTCATCGCATGTGAGTAGTAAGCTACATACCTGCATTTTTTAAAGAAGAAGTTGGGCTAATGTGCATGTGCATAGCACCGATATTGGCTCCCAGTAATATAGGACCTGTGTACTACTAAGTACTTAGTTGAACTCATCAGATGCAGCGATAATTAATTGACTCTGAACTCCCTCCCTTGTGATGTAAGTAATGCTACGACCGTGACTAGTAGTAGCCTTTTTTCTGAACCTGCGTAACATCATCCAAGTTGCGTGCATATATATACTTTGTGCATATGCCAAAGCCCTCGTCGAATACCCGCCAGGTCCAAACAATGACATGGTATCTGCCTTCAAGCTCAGGCGCCATCGATTCGAATTTCGGAAAACCTTTGTCTATCTCAACAACGACCCGGCGTGCGAAAGGGTTATTCGAACCGCCATGCCACCACCTGAGGAAGCATCGGATCCCAAAAAATCCAATTGCACTCTGTGACTTGAACTCACGGGCGCCCATAACAAGTTGACTTTGTACTTATTGTACTCCCTCGTAATATAACCTCGTAGTATAATGCTTGCACTCCCTCGTAATATAATGCTAGATACGACTTAAACTCAGCCTTTCTTCTGAACCTGCGCATCCTTGCACCCAACACAGTTCCGAAAAAACCCACATGCATCATTCAGATTTGCAGCCATAAGTAATCATTAATCAATCATTAAAAAACGGGGTGAGGGGGGTAAGTAAGTAATGTAACCAAGGTATCTATCTTGATCTAAAATCGCACGCAACAGAAAATCCCCATCGCCAGAAACAGAGCGGAGGGAGGAAGTCCTCAGAGCGGAAGACACTTGAAAACACAACACAAACCGGTCACCCACTTTTTTTTTCATTCAAAAGAACAATGTTCACACCTTCTTGTCCTTGTCCTTGCCCCTGCCCTTGTCCTTGCCCCTGCCCTTGCCCAACTCATACACCGACGCCGACGAAGCCGACGCCGCCGACGCCGACGAAGCAGCATCCCGCCAAACCCCCGCCTTATCCCTCTTCCGCACAGTAAAACACGCAATACCCATATACTCCGTAATATCCGAAATAACAAGCGCGCAGAACCGCAAGTACGCGAAAAACGAGCCGGCGAGCGTCATGTATACCAGGAAAGTCATGTTTTGCGGGGAGTTTTGGATGAGTGGAGGTCTGTACGAAAAAGAGAACGGGGGCGCGTTAGCGCTAAAGATATGAAGCGGAGGAGGCGCGCAAAGATGCATGTCGTGGGAGGAGGAGGAGCGCGCAAAGATACGAAATGGAGGGGGGGGGGACGGCGCAGATAAAATGGGAGATGCCCAAAGAAGCAAGTTAAAACACACGCACATCCCAAACAACCTCATCATATTCGCATCCACCGCCCCAACAACACTCCACACCCACATCCAATCAAACACAGGAAAACCCGTACTCGTCACATGCGCCAAAATCATCCTCCCCACCTGGTGTGCAAACTGCAACCCCCACGCACACAGAAAGGGCACGAACAGCGAGGACGTGATGAGAGCAGAGCTTGCTCCTTCCGCTTCTGGACGCTGCGAGAACGATGAAGGAGCCGAGAGCCACGCAATCTGTATCCCAGCCGCAACGACGAACGGGAGCAATCGCAAAAGCGGCTTGACCATCCCCCTCGTCGTCGTGGAGGTCTTCCGAACGTTATGGTACCCCGCAGCGATATTCGCAGCCAGCCCAACAGACGCGAACACCATGAACACCTCGTTCAGCCCCACGTTCGGGATCTTTGCGAACGCGGGGATGTGCTCGAGGTGTAGGAACGTGAGGAAGGGCGTGTCCCAGAATGCTGGACCTAAAGCGGCGGGGTGGTGAGTTAGAGTGCACGTACAAAACCCAAGATACATGAAGGGGAGGGGAGAGGGAGAAAAAACGCACCCTTAAGTCCAGTAACAACATAAATCCCCACAATCAACAGAATACCTTCAACAGGGCCAGAGAAATACCCAAGAAACAGCTGGTGCGTATGATACTCCTCCCACGTCGTAAGGTAAAAGTTGGCGAGGCACGCGACCTGCGATGCAACAGTCCACCACGAACGACCCAGATTGAGGGCTTGTGCGGCGATGATCGTCTCCAGCTACATAGCAAACATAGATGAGCTTTACGGAATCCTTGGGGCGGGAGTGGGGCTCGTACAGTGGTGTTTAGCGCATCGCAACCTGGGGTTAATTAAGCATAAGCGATGGAGTAATAAGGAGGGGTTGAAGTGGTCTGCGGGGACGTACCGTGGTCAAACATCTCTCCCAGCGGTCCAGCCATGCCAGTGCGTCGCGCCTGCTTTCTGCAGGGCGAGGTGAGTTCGGTGACGCCAGCTCGGAGAAGGGGGAAGAGGCACCGACCCATCGATGGCATCGAAGCTTTGGTATAAGAACAGCCCAATGGCATACCTAGTAAACACAGCAGGTTGGTCAGCCCCCACGCAAGGATAGAGAGCTGCGAGACGCACGTAAAGTACACCCAGTGCGGGGTATAAGCACCTCCCTTCTCCGTTAAATAGTGCGGGTCATAGTACAACATGGTCGCGAAGTTCATAAATACGATGCAGAGGCCGGATAGCGTGATCTAAAAGGGATGAGCGAAGATGTCAGTTAGGTCCATCCCCCACCGATTGCGACGCGTGCAGCAACCACATACCGTGTTCGGGGCCACAGTCTTCGGCCACAGCGTGACCAGCCAGTTCCAAAACGGACTCAGAACATAGCGGGACACCAATGACCTTGTCGTTCACAAAAAAACCATCAGTCAAGTGAAAAAGCTGCTTCATGCATAAAGCAAAGCGCACTTGTCAACACCCTTGTAAGAATATTTCTTGAGATTCTCAAGGGATTCCTGTGGAATGTAGCCCATGGCCCTGGTGGACGACTAGCGAGACGGGGGTCGACGTAGAAGAAGAGCAAGGTCGCGGGTCAACGCCTAATCGGGATTCGGCGGCTTGGACCGAGAGATGCCGGTCATCGGCACGACGTAAACGCACTTTCTACTGTTTACGTAACTTATCCTGTTTCCATCGCGTCAACATGCACAGAGGTCAGACAGAGGTTATTGGATCTCTGGGAGTCGGTGTTGTTGCACACTTCCCCAGGCGCGGGGAGGGGGGTTGCACAGACTACAGTGTTTCGAATAACCTCTGCGTCTGCCGAATCACCCACAGAAGCCACTACATACGAGTTCGGACGCTCTCCTCCGCGACATGGACAACTCGGAACGCAGTTCGTACACATACATGCCATACATACTTAGAACTAACCTGAGTCTTATGCAAATAAAGCTAAGTCTTATGTAAATAAAGCTGAGTCTTATGTAAATAAAGCTAAGTCTTATGTAGATAAAGCTAAGTCTTATGTAGATAAAACTAAGTCTTATGTAAATAAAGCTGAGTCTTGTGTAAACAAGTCACTCTTTGGATCTTCATCAGAAACCATCTTCCATCTTCATCATATGTAAACCACCCCGAGTAGTCCGATATTGTGTCCTAACAACAACATACTATGTACTTAGCATCTCTCTACATACATAACGTCCGTATCGATCGAATCCTACGTCCTACGTACATACTGCAAACCTCCGTTCGAAAGCATACATCTATAGTACTACAGCTCACGTCCCACAACCCTCACCCAAACGTCCCAGAGCTTCACCCACAACCCGCACCCACAACCAAATCATCCCAACTCCTCGCTGGAAGCATACGGACACGCTCGACGTGCGCCAGGGCTCCTACGGCGTCTTGGATGGCGTTCTGGATCTTCGCATTATCTTCATGGCATTGACCCTTCTCTTCCCCCTCGTCCCACCGAGCCTGAGCGTCATCCCGAACTTCAGCATCATCATGAAAAACAATCTCCCGAATACGCTCGAGCAATCCCTGTCTGCTCTGGAACGTCCTCAAGAGCGACTCGGCATTCCTCTTCCCTTTGCCTGGTGGTCTGAACTCGATAGCGACGAACAAACACCCTTCCTCGTCCATACGCAGATCGCCTTTTTCCTGCATGCGCAGATTGCCTTTGTTCTGCATGCGCAGATCAACGCCTTGCAGCATCCGCAAGTACAACACCTGCTTCGGCTTCTGCGCGGGAGGCGTAACGGGGCGCTGTAAACCCCGGCGGACGTCTGTGCGGACGAGGGAGTGCGTGAGGAGGGTGGTGACGGAGGGTGGGATGCCCGCGGGGAGTTGCAGCGCTAAATCCTCTTCGACTGACGTGGTGGTGGTGGTGGTGGTGGTGGTGGTCTTGGTGGTCGTCGTCGTTCCGGTGGTCTTGGTCTTTGTCTTAACCTTGGTCTTGGTTTTGGTGGTAGTCGCGGGGGAGGAAGCGGGAGAAGCCAGAACCCCGATACTCAGAACCTCGAGCTGTGGGAACTCGAATTGCGCGAGGACGTTCTCTGCTACTCCCCCACTCTCGTGTTCTTCCGGACGCTCGAACCAGTCTTCGAGGTAGAGTGCCCTAGCCGAAGACACCACCACACGTTCGAACGGTATAATCCCTTCGCTCTTGCTCCTCGCACACTCGGAAATGGTGATATCCTCCACACACGGGAGGGTTCCCAACACATCGTTATACGGCGTATCGCATAGCTCTACCCTCCGGACTTGGTCCCACGGCACCGCCAGACGCCTCGTCGGGTCATCGACGCCCGTGAGGCGGAGTGTCGTCAGTTCTGGCGCGTCCACCTTCACTACGTCCGAAAGAATAAAAGAGCCGTTGGGGGAGGAATAATCCACAGACAGCGCTTTCAGCTCTGGGAAATGTGTATCGCAAATGAGATGCCTGACACTTCCATACACCGCACCCACACTCAACCTCGCCCACCGCCCCGTACTCTCCGCAGCAAACACAGTAAAAAGCGTGCCTTCGCCTTCTCCGCCCTCGAGATGCACGTTCAGCGGCATCCCCGCACTCCTGCTTATCCAACTTTCGATGAGCGGGACGAGAACCATCGAAGACGCGGGCGGCATCCTCCTATACCGTTCTCCCATCCACATCTTCGAAAAACTGAGAAAAGTCCAGAGGTGCGGGAGGCGGTACGCGAGGGCGCGCCAGGAGCGGGACACGTGCGTCAGCACCCACGGCGCCGCGCGCGTGTTGAACGTCGCGGACCGGAGCGCCGTCCACTCCCCCGTAGACCACTCCTCGTCACGTGCACAGCGCACACACCACCCGAAAATCTCACCCAGCACACCCTCGCCCAATCTCCCGATCACAGCCACCCGCGCCTTCAGCCGGAACAGCTTCTCGTTTTCCTCCGCGTGCTTCCTCACCCACTTCTCCTTCCGGTCTAAAGCCCATTTGCGCGGGAGGAGCGTGTTGCAGAGCGTGTCTTGCAGGCGGGAGGTGGCGGAGGGGAGCCGGGGTGTGAGCCGTGTTTCGAGGAGGGCGATGGCGGAGTGGATGTCCTCTGTGGCTGTGTCTATGCTTTTGAGAGAGATAGAGGAAGAGGGGGAGGGGGAGGGCTTGGTAGAGTGGAAAGTGGATGGTACGATGGTTGTGGTGGTTGACATGCCATCTAGCGTCGATGCTACGGCAGTCGATGAAGTAGAATATCGTGTAGATGCTATAGAGTCTCGTGTAGACGCCCTCGCGTGTAGCGTCGATTCCACAGCGGTCGTCGTAGATGCCATAGAATCTCGTGTAGATGCCACAGCAGTCCTCGTAGAAGCCGCATCGTCCTCTATCGTCTCTGTGCGTTCAGACATGCTGGTTCAGCGTTAACACAGTTTCTGCACAGCCCACACGCCTGCTTAAGCGCTCGGCAAGTTCTTGAGCGCTAACGTTCGGCAAGCTCTTGAGCGCTCAGGTAGCTCGGCGCTGATCCGTGTCAGACCCACTCGCGTCGAGTGCTTGATGTGATATACGCACGGCGTATGGGTTCGAAGTATCACTATCACATCGCGTTCACAGTGACAGTGTGTGCTTGGTGTGTGTGCCCATTTTGATGATGGGCGTCTTTCCCAAAGCGTGCGATCCGGCCCGGGTGTGTGATCGCAAGTTCAACTTTACCCTCCGTCCATCGAATCCCTGGCTACATAAAGCACTACGAACTGACAGATGTAAAGATTAGTAAGACTTATTGATAACTTGGTCTCCCCATGCACAGTATCAATGCCTATTCCGGCTTCGAGATATCGAGGCGCAGTAATTTTGGGCCTACATGGTGCTAGGTAGGCGTCTTGCGAGTTACCATGGTTTACAAGCTATGTAGAGGGCTGCTACTTAGCTGCCACATACTACGTTGCTGTTAGGGCCTTCGCGGCCATGATATTCACTTTGCAACGCATACGTTCTCTTGTTTGAATTCATTCCCGTTTAGTACGAAACATCTAAGCTACCGGCAAGTGCCAGTGCTTACCGACCCATATATACAACAGTCGTCCTACGTAGTAGCTTATGTGTGCTCAACACTTCATATGCACCGCCCCAAGCAGGATTTCCATTCGAGCGCGACCTGGATCACGGGGCCGTGATCGGGCGTTGATGTTCCCAATGCCCCTCACCATCACCTCGCAGGCTCGCACGACGTCGGACCCACCTGCTTGCAACCCGTTTTTCATCAGGCTGGCAGTCGCCACCCGTGATACCCTCGTGCTACATGGCTCTCGCGTCAGCATTTCGTGATCAGATCACGCCCTCGCAAATTGCAATCCAATCACGCTTGCCTATCACGCCTCTCTGTTCTCATTGCTCAGTCATCCGCGTCCCTGGTGCTTCTGACCCACAGTGTACTCCCCCCCCTCTCATCATCATGTTGGCGTGTGGTGGGTATAAGAGCCTCGCGGTGCTATCATCTGCGAACACACGTTCGTTCCGCCCCCGCTGCTTTTCTTCGGTCTTGACGTTACGGTCTCCCTCCGCCATACCCTCCACACCTCGTCCGTCTTCTATACCTGAATTTATTCCTCGCCCATCGCCGTACTCCCCACAAGCCCGCGCCATGTCCCTGGAAACGAAGAAGCTGTTTTTGTCCGCGCCGAAGTATGCGGTCGTCGGCGCGTCGAAGGATCAGTCCAAGTTTGGGACGAAGGTGCGCTGTTTTTTCTTCTTCTCGCGCCCCGCCGATGCCGTGGGAATTGGAGTCGCTTGCCAGCATCCTTTCTTTCGCTTCACTATCACTGCCATTTCTTTCCTCCTCCTTTTGCGGTGTGGATGTACGTGACAGTTATGCTAACGATTGTGCGTTGTTTGTAGGTTCTACAGTGGTACCAAGCCCGGAACCTGGACGTGACGCCTGTGCATCCTGTACGTTCCTCTCCTCTCCTCCTCTTCCTCTTCCTCTTCCTGTGCTCCGTCTTCCTCTTCCTATGCTCCGTCTTTCTCTTGCCCTTCACGACACTGCATTTCCTTGCGACGGGATTGTAGATAACGCCGTCGTGCAAGTGTAGAGAATGAAAAGCAGATGCTAGTGGCGAATAGAAAACAAACGCCGTGGTGAACGCTGTGGGCTGACGTTCCTCAAAACAGAAAGAAACAGAACTGGAGGGCATCCCTGCTGTACAGAAACTCAGCGACCTCAAGGACCCGGAGCATACGTCTGTGAGCGTTATCACGAACGCGAAGGTGCGTGAATTCTTTTTTTCTTCTTTTTCTTGCTGTGGACTATGAGTACTTCGATGTGTTTATGTATACTTCGATGTGTCTGACTATACTTCGATGTGTCTGACTATACTTCGATGTGTCTATCTATACCTCGATGCCAAATTCTGCTCCATCATTCCGTTCACTCCTCTCTCCTCCTCCTCTCCTCGACCGCTCGTGTACATACGCTAACCAACCCCTCCACACCACCCAGATAACCCTCGGTCTCCTCCAGTCCGCGAAAGAGCTCGGCATCCCGGCGTTGTGGCTGCAGCCCGGTGCGGAGGACGATGCCGTCGTTGCGTACATCCGTGAGAATGGTCTTGAAGATAAGGTGGTGTGGGGAGGGCCGTGTGTTTTGGTTGAGGGGGATGGGATACGGAGCTCCCTGTAGCCTATCGCAAAAGGCAAAATACTGTAGTGGTTCTTTTGGAACTAAGGAATGTGGAAGGAATATGTATGTATGTATGTATGTATGCAGTAGAATGGAATGTTGGACCGAACCAAGCGATAAGAGCAAGAGTATAGACTCGCGTGAGGCGGGCTTGTATCATTTAACGTGTGTTCTTGCTTTACTTGAGCTGAGCGTGAGGACTCTCATCATGCATCATGCTTCATGCTTCAGTGAGGCGGTCTGCGTCGCTTGGAGCCGAGATTGACTGGGAGCCTGCCAGTTCATCGCGCACTGGTCGCAGCTGGCAGAAGCATTATCGAAACGCTGAGGCCAGTCTGTCTGTACCCTGCAGCGGCAAGCGAACTCGGGTTATCGTGATACACTCGCGTATAGTGATTCTGAATACATACTCTCGCCTGGCACTGGAAATCTGGATGCACGGAAGCCGTTTCCGTTCGAACTTACTCGTTTGTCGTTACGAAGCGGTTGCATCGAATGTGGCGTGAGACCCGGCAAAAGGCACCAGTGCTAGTCTAGAGTAGAGTGGTCACTGGTCCAGGTAGAAAGTGGTCGGTCGTCATGCACAAGACCCAAGCCCTGCAGCTAGGACTCTCTTTGTGGCCTTTGAAATTCGAATTTTGAACTCCCACAAAAGCGAATAATCCGTCGGGATTATTATATATGTATGTAAAGGCGCCTCGGGACGAGCCCAACTCGTCATCTCAATCTCGCCATCACAGGCGAGCTCCCGCCGGTCCGCAGTAACGAACGATCGACCCTTGGCTTCCGACTACCACAAACCAATTGCCGGGGACGATTTGCTTGACGCCCATTACAACTCTCATAAACCCACCTTGGACGATTGGCAAACGAACCGACGATTCGACTTAGGTGGTAACCACTAAACGTGACCTGACGAACCCGGACGACCAGGACGATTGACTGAATATGTCGTCTACCTCAGCGACGGCGTCTGCGTCCGCTTCACTATCGGCATCGGCCTCAGCGTCTGCGGCGGCGGGGACATCGAGTAATGGGAGTTTGAAGGTGCGTTTTTTTCTACTTGTGGTGGCTACTGCTTGGTATCCTTTGCGCATGCATATCTTTTCTACCATCCACCCCTTCAATGCTGCGTTACACCATCCATTTTCCATTTCGGACCACACACCACTTGCCGTTTTTTTTGTGCACAATCCTTAGCTACCCGCATACCGACTACTTTCTCATTTGCCGCTGCATACTTCTTCCCTACTACTACTACACGCTTATCCTGTGCTCCGCATACAACATACAACATACTTCTTCACTACTTGCTCAGCACCCATCCTTCACTCCCTCCTTTCCCTTCCCACCCCGCATACCCACCCATACCCCTCCTTATCCTTCGCTACCTGCTTATCCTTCGCTACCTGCTACCTGCCTACCTGTGCTAACGCGCGTCACCTACAGATCGTCGGCATCATCCTAGCCATAACAAGCGGCGTCTTGATCGGCTGCAGCTTCGTGTTCAAGAAGAAGGGGCTACTGCGCTCGCAGGCGGGCGGCGTGGCCGGGGAGGGCGTGGCGTATCTCAAGTCGGTGCGTTGTTTTTTCTTTTCCTATGCCAGAACGAGTCCAGTACAGTGCAGTCCCCTCCACTCCCTGCAGAGCAGTTCGCAGAGTCCGGTATGGCGTAGTATAGAGTTCGTGTCCCCCACGCAGTGCAGCAGTACGCAGAGCAGTTTGCAGAGCAGAAGCAGAGCTGCATAGCAGTAACAAACAGTACATCTCCGCCACACCAGTCCCTCATCCATAAACCTACCTCTCCATCCCATGCCTTTGCCTTCGCATTATACTGACCTCCTTTCCCGCACCCTGTAGTTCCTCTGGTGGACCGGAATGATCAGTCAGTGGCTACACCGTTTTCCTTAGGAGGTTGACTTGCTCATGTGCGGTGTGTGTGGACAGTGATGATATTGGGCGAGCTGTGTAATGCTGTTGGTACGTCCTTCCTTCCTTCCTTTCTTTCTTGCCTTTCCCTGCCCCGCTTTTTTCTGCACCGATTTTTCCTTGCGCGCCCCGGTATCTCCCCGTCCCCCCTTCTTTTTGCACCGAGTCCACCTTGCGCGCAGAGTTCTTGAGGCATCGCACGAATCCCACACCCGTTGCACACACTGCCTTTGCCCACCCGGGGACGTACACATAGCGTCCCAACCCAACCCTACCCCCTTCCCTTTTTGCGCAGAGTTATTCATTTCGGTTGCAGCGTATGCGTTTACCGAGGCTATCGTTGTGGTACGTTTCCGCCGCCTAACTAGTTGTGCGAGTATCAATATCGACTCCCTCCCCTCTTTCTAGACGCCGCTTGGAGCGCTGACGGTGGTGATTTCTGCGATACTGTCGTCTATATTCTTGAAGGAGAAGCTGTCGCTGTTTGGATGGCTTGGGTGTGTTTTGTGCATTGTGCGTTTCTGCTTCTGTGTGTGGGCGGGTGTTTGGGTGTTGATGCGTTGTTGGATAGCTTGGGTCTGTGATTATTGCGCTGAATGGTCCCGCCGAAGAAACCGTAGGCAAGATCAACGAATTCCGATCTCTGTTCATCGCGCCTGGCTTCCTCACCTACATCTCTGTCCTCATCGTCGCCTCCCTGGTCATCATCTTTTACTTTGCGCCTAAATATGGGACGAAGAGCATGCTCTGGTACATCATGGTGTGTTCGATGATCGGAGGCATTTCGGTGAGCGTGACGACGGGGCTGGGAGCTGCGATTATCACGACGGCGAAGGGGGATAACCAGTTCAAGGAGTGGTTTATGTATTTTTTGATTGGGTTTGTGATTGTGACGTTGGTGACGGAGGTGTTTTATTTGAATAAGGCGCTTGCGTTGTTTAATACGGCGATGGTGACGCCGACGTATTATGTGATTTGTGAGTGTCGTCCTTTCTTTCTTTCGGGGTGAGATGGGTTTGCTGTAGGGTGGCTTCGCTGATGATTTTTTTTGTGTGTGTAGTCACGTTCTTTTCGATGCTTACGACGATTGTGTTGTTCCAAGGACTCAAAGCGGAGCCTTCGGAGATCATCACGCTTGTGATGGGGTTCCTTGTTATTTGCGTTGGCATCACCATCCTGCAACTTTCCAAGATCGACCCGAAGGACCTGCCTAAGCAGCTTGATAGACGCTCGACGTTGATGCTCGCGCAATCCCAGCCCAAACCTTTAGAAGCAGATGGCAGGGACGACGAGGAGAAGAGCATGCTGGCGATGGAAGATCCTGGGATGGATGCGCTCCGCGGAGGCTTTGGGGCTGTGGGGAGTATTATTCGGGCGAGGACGGCGAGTCGAAGGATGAGCCAGTCGAGTCGTGTGTCGGGAGGAGGAGGAGGGAGTGTGTTTAGGGGAAGGGAGAGGCCGCCTGGTGCTGCTCCGCCGTATGATCCGAATACGCATAGCTGGCTGAGTGGTGTTGGCGGCGGCGGGACGGCGCATCAGGCGGGGCGCCCGTCGTTTGATGGGTTGCAGAGGCATCAGTTGTATGATGCGCCTGTTCGGGGGTCTACAGGTAGCTTTGGTGCCTTGAGTGCGGGAGAGGGTGGGGAAGGGCGGGGGAGCATGGTATCGGATTCGGGTGCGACGGTGGGCATGGAGCGGGAGAGTGGACCGGGCGGGAGGACGCTTTCGATGGCGAGTAGTGTGACGAGTAAGAAGCCGACGATTAAGTTTGGGAGTACGGAGTTGGTGCATTCGTATCATCCGACGGGGGCGGGGAGGGGGAGGGATGATAGGGAGGCTGTGCATGAGGCGAGGCCTGTCCAGGGGTATCCGCCTCTGCCGAATACTGCAAGGGCGGATGTGAGCAGCGAGGTGTTCCCGAGAGGGAGGACGACATCTTCGTCTGGAGAAAGCACGATTACGAGGCCGAACTGGCTTGATGCGAGTCCGCCGAGGGGATCGCTGGATGGGCGGTTTACGATGCCTGTGCCGAGCGGGATCCAACTGGAGCATACGGTGCATTCTGCGCCTCCGTTGAGGACGACGCGGCCTGTTGTCGGGAGGGTGGATTCGAGGGATGTGTTTATGCAGCCGAGTCCGGAGATGGAGATGGAGACGCCGTCTGGGGAGAGTTTGATGAGTTTCCCGAGTGTGACGGAGTTTCCGGATGTTCCTGGGTCTAATTCGTCTACCATTACTCCCACAAGCCATAGAGGCGAGGAGCATGGAGGGAGGGGAAGACAGGCGAAGAGGTATCCGAAGGGCGCTGGGGACGATGATCGTGATGAGAGTGTGAGTTTGTGGCGTGGGAGGGCTGGGGGGAGTAGTAGTAGTGGAGAGGGCTCGTCGGAGGAGGGAGGGGAGAGTGAGGAAGAGAGGAGGAGAGGGGTGAGGCTTGTTAAGCCTGGAGGGGATGATAGGCTGTGAGCTTCGCGAGCTGAGCTGCTGCATGCACGGCGGCGAGCGGCTATGATTTACGAATGAATGAACGACGAAACCCATGATAGACGCACTGGTGTAACAAAAATACCTATATTTGTTGTTTGTGTTTATTCTTTCTTTTTATATTTTGATGTGTCTGGGACAATGCGGACGCGATAGTTAGCTATTTTTCTCTTTTATCTGTCTACTCTTTTTGGCGTGAGGCTGCTTTTGACTTGATGTGGGCTGCTTTTGACTTGATGTGGGCTGCTTTTGACTTGATGTGGGCTGCTTTTGACTTGATGCGAGTTACTCTTGACTTGGGTCGAGATGACTGTTCGCTTGAAGCCGTGACCTTGGTTGTTGCCGCCAAGCGCTGAGCGCTGAACTGTGGATACGGTGAAGGTGGGCGCGAGCGAATATAAATCGATTGGGCAGCGAAGTGACTGGAATCGGAGATGGGATTTCGCGCGCTGCGAGGTGGATGTGCAGGTGTACATACACTACGCGCGCAGATATGATGTGCCCTGCCATGCCGAATCGCGCACTGGGTGTGACTAGTATCGATATAAGGGGTGCCATCTCATGCACCGTCTTCGAAGTCAGGTATTGGTACATATCCTTCTGCCGGCCTCGAGCGTGAAGTACTACAGTATTATTCGGAATCCTTGATAGATTCCCATGCATGCAGTTCTCTCAATCAGTGTTGGTGTTTGACATCGGTGCAGTAAAGGGAGGACTTGGGGGTAGAAAGATATGTAGATTCAACAGACTACAGTAGCATCACAGCATAGCATTTGCGACGGCGGGAAGACATCATCAGCGTCCATCACGTATCATGATTGAAGGAAGCCACTGTGCTCGCAGGACCACGCCGGAGTACTCGCAGAAACATGTAGGGGGACTCTTGGAGACGGCGAACGTGAGGCAGACTCTTACCTCGACAGAGGACCTTACTTAAACATAACAGCGCCAAGGCAGAAGATCGTCGAAATAACGTGTATTACCGAATCCAGTTGTAGCTATTCAAGGTAATATGCAAGAACTAGATTGTGATATGTGCATCGGAAGACTGCTGCGAAACCGTCAATTCGCATCTCCCAGCGCACGGAAGAGACGTTGACATACCACCAGATATTGGATATTGATCCTTTAGAGGATAGCACCGAGGAGGCCCGCGACGGGGCCCAAAACGGCCTGACCGAGGAACCCAAGGAGGTCACCGAGCACGCATCCGACGAGACCGATGACTGCACCGAGCACGGCGACGAGGTTGAAGGAGACGACGCCGACGATGGTGAAGGTGAATGAGAGGAGGACGGAGACGAGGACGGCGAGGAGACCGTCGACGAGGCCGACGACGACTTGGAGGAGGTGGCAGACGAGGGTGAGGAGCTCGGCGATGAGCGGCTTGAGGATCTCGCAGTCGGCTTTGGAGAGGATGGTGAAGACGATTTTGACGAGTGCGAGGACGAGCTGGTGTGAGTGGGTTTGAAGTCAGTTTCGGTGGTCACATGTAAAGGGAGGGTATTAGGAAGACGTACGCCGAGGATTGTGCACAGGAGAGTGGCGAGGCCATCGAGAGTGAGGAGGCCACCCGCAAACACGAGGGTCTCATTGACCGAAAGCTCAGCAGACGCCTCGAGCGCGACGATGGCGGCGTCAAGCTTGACCTTGATGTCCCCAATAGCGACCTTGACCACATCGACGGTGATGTTCGCAGACGTTCCATAGACTGCAAGGTATATCAGCACCCCTGCCACACAAAACAACGAGGACACGCAGGAAGGAAAGCAAGGAGAGAGGACGTACTAATAGGATACGCAATAGTCTGCACATCAACAACAACCGTGCTCACAGTCGTCGCCACCGTCTCGCAGCCGCAGCGCGCCTCGAGGGAGCGCAGCGCCATGTTCGGCGACGTGGGCGCCGCAACGGCGGCAGACAGAGCAGACAGGCCGAGTGCGGCGAACCCGAAGATCTTGGCGAAGGAGAACATCTGGGATGTGTGTGTGGGGGGTAAAGAGTGACTGGGTAAAGAATGCAAGGGGTGGGTCGGGAGGCGAGAGGAGTATCCTGGGATGAGGGAATTTCTCAGTGAAGAGGAAGGTTTTTATAGAGGATGGTAAGGGTGGGAGCCTAGGTACCCGGGCATGAATGAACGCGGGATAGATTGAGCGTGAATGAATATGTGGTAATTATGAGAGAAGCAGCGATGTTTTGCGTAATGAGGCTAGGCAAAAGAGTTACGCGCGCGCGCGCTGCCCCGGCCGCGCACTGAACATGCTGCCTCCCCTACCTTCCCCCTCCCTCTCACTGCTCAGAGCTCAGATTCATGCTCTCTTCGTCGTTCGTCGTCGTCCGTATGCCTTCAAAAAGCCTCAATACCCTCGAGCGCTGGCTGAACCGGAACGCCCATATCCATATCCAAATCCATATCCATATTCATATTCATATAATCCACATCGCGGCCTGACATACCGAATTCAATAATTGACTCTAGCCCTTCTGAATACGTCGGGCCTAATAGAAGTACGTACATACATCGGTCTCAACTCTCTTCAACCCTGTGGCTTGACCATCTCCCTGCACGGGTCTATATCTGTTCAGCGCTCACAGCATTATTGAGTCGGTCGCACCTTGAAGCTTGAAGAACCAGGAAAGGTCTTCCCACATATACATATTTTTCAGAGACAACGACACCTAAAGATTGATGTATGTAGTGCACAGCGCGCTTACATAGACCGAATGAATATGCACACGGCGGGCGCGGTGTCTCTTTCCCCGGGGGCATCGACGCGGCGAAAAGTGCCCGCCCCCCGCCGTCGGGTCGCGCCGGCCTGGGAAATCCCATTCATAATTCATGATTCGCGCCAAGGTAATTGAAACGTGAGACGTGTAAGAAGGCTGCGGCGTCCGTGATGCCCTGGACAGAAATTCGAAGGACGAAAAATTCTCGAGTAGAAAGTCGAGCTGTTGAAGGCGAGAGTTAGCTGCAAAAACCTTGGCAGTAATCCATTGTTTTGCTATGCAGGGAGGCCCGGGGCTACATGCATTGCAATGCGAACACTCCCCGAAAAAAACGCTATTCCTACAACAATGGACACATTGGGAATTGAACCCAACACCTCCCACATGCTAAGCGGGCGTGATAAACCAACTACACCATGTGCCCCTATCTTTTGAGGTGGTGTGTGCAGCTAAGTTCGCGCGTCCACTGTCCAGATTGTTCACTGCCCCCGCGTTGTGTACAGACATACGATAGTGTTCAGACCTTCGATGGTGTTCAGACCTTCGACCGCGCCGTGCTCAGATCTTCGACACCAATTTGAGGCTTTCATCGCGTACTTTGCCCCTCGAATCACGGTAGCAAGCATGCAGATGAGTAGGCCTGCAGCTGAGTAGGCGTGCAGATGAGTAGACGTGCAGATGAGTAGACGCGACCCAAGAACCGTATGTACGTATAAATAAACGAAAGTATGCACATGTGCGAAAAACAACGAAAGCATAAAGAACACAAGCATGTCTAATGGTACATCTACCTACTCCTCCCCTTCGCACCCCTCAGCCATCTTCCCGCACGAACGCACAGGCGTCGATACTAAGCACTGCACGCACAGGCGCCGATACTAAGCGCTGCACGCACAGGCCCCAGTACCAAGCGCTACACGCACGCCCTCCCCAATGCTATCTTCCCTCCTTCATACCCACCACGCGCTACCTCCTCCCAAAAAAACTCCCACTCATACTCCTCGGAATACTCACCTCCTTCATCGGGCTCAAATCCGTCGGAATCACACTCGCCGCCCTGCCTTCCGCTCCCCTTCCCCCTGCACCGTTCAGAGCAGACCCGAGCGAAGACATGATATCAGGCATAGACGCGCCCTGCCCACCAAAAATCCCAATCTTCCGACGCTTGCTCGGGCCTTCGGATGGTGCTCGACTCGGAGGGGCCATCGACGCGCGGCTAGGAGGCCGACGGGGCGCAGGAAGAGGCGCAATAGACGCAGACGACGGCTTCCGTCCCCTCTTCTGCACCGGCGGCTGCTGTTGAAGCATGGGATCAGAAGACGCCTGCGCAGAAGGAGGAGGAGGAGGCTCCGAAGCCTCCCTCGCGCGCTTCTTGCCTGATTTCGGTTTCGCCTTCGCTACGTCCTCCTCCTTCTCCACGTCCTCCTCTTCTTCTGCTGCTGGTGGTTCAGGCGGTGCAGGCTCGTCTTCTGGCGTAGGGTCTTCTGGCAGCGCATGCGCATCGTCTACATCAGGCGCTGGTTCAGGTTCATCCTCCGCAACTGGCTCCTCCGCTACCGCCTCCTCCTCAACAACCTTCTTCTTCCTCGTCTTCTTCGGAGGCGGCGGATTCTCATCTTCCTCCGGAGGCGTAGCCTTCGCCTTCTTCGCCCTCTTCGACTTTGGTTTCGGCTGTGGTGCCTCCTCCTCCTGCACATCGCTTGCTTCCTCCTCCCCAACGACCTTCTTCTTCTTCCCCTTCGCAGGCGGATCGTCTTCTGGCGGTGTCTTCTTCGATGCCTTCTTCGATTTGGGTTTCGGCTGCGGCTCGTCCTCATCGACTGCCTTCTTCGTTTTCTTTGGCGGCTTCTTTTGCGGGGGCTCGACTTCTTCGATTTCTGAATCCGCTGAGCAAAGTGTGAGGGATGGTTCAAGGAATGGATGGGCTACGCACCTTCTGGTTTCCGCTTCCTACGTAGTTGTTCAGACTAGCGTAGACATCAGTAGATATCCACATGAAATGAACGCAACGCACCTTTTTCAACTGCTCCGTCAGTGTTTCCACCTGTTCTTGTAGGGTCTTATTCTTGTTGACAAGGGTATCCTGTTCCTCCTGGCTAGCATCCATTTCCTGCTGCTGCTGTGCGGCATGCTCCTGCCAAGACACCAACGACGCCCTATACTGCGCCACCTTCTTCTTCACCTTCTCCACCTGCGCCTCCAACGCCTGAATCTCCGCCTCCGCCGTGACCCGCCTCTTCCTCTCCTCCTCCAACGCCCCCTGGTTCTTCGTCTCAAACAGCTTCCACTTCGCCAGTTGCTCCTCCTGCCTCCCCACCGTCCCCCTCAAATCCTCCACCTCCGCACGCATCGTCTCCAACCGCTCCGTCGCGCCCGTTTCTTTCGCCCCCTCCACCCGCGCCTTCGCCACCTCCGCTCGCAACTTGCTCACCTCCTCCTCCTTCGCCTGCACCTCCCTCCCCAATCGCGTGATATGCGTCAACGCCAAGGCATGCTGCTCCGCCGCACCCGCATCCTTCGCATCCAGCGCAGCCTGCCACTCCGCCTCCCCCATACTAAACTTGTACAGCTTGTAATCCCGCCGAAGACATTCCAGCGTCGCTTCTCTCAACTCAGCCGACGCTTTAACCCCTCCCGTCCTTGATACACTCAATTCATGCCTTAACGCCCTAATCACACTCAAAAGCCGTGCAGACGCCGCATGAACATGGTCTTGCTTTTGTTGCGCGATTAACGCTTGCTGGTCTTGCGTGTGCTGGAACGCCTGGCGCTGGTTGTCGAGTTCGGATTGGAGAGAGGTGATGCGTGCGATGTCGGATTCGTGGCGACGGACGAGGTCTTGGATTTGTTGCCGTTGGCTGGCTTCGGTGGAGAGGTTCTTGCCCGCTAGGCGCGACATGGTGGTTTGAGGTGGAGGACCAGCGTGATCGTGATCGTGATCAGCCGTGAACCAGGCTGAACGGTGACTTTCACGACTGGACCTAACGTTGTTTTGTGGTTTCGAATGGCGCCTACTACATTCCCATTCTGGATTTCAGAAACATTCCACAGAAGACGACTGGACGAGCTAGCAATGACGAGACGCGATTAACAATATCACTATGCATGGGTATACACGATGAGGTGCGCTCACATGCTTTTCTTGAGAATGTTCGTGCTGATGGAGGCGCGCAGAGTCTCATGCAATAGACAATGAGCATCAGTCTGATTTGGGGTAGCGTGAATGTCCCATGTCCTGGCTGGCTGCACTAGTGGATGATGTGCGCAAGGGCACACGACCAAGTGCGTAGTATGCATTACGCGCCTCGCTTGAACTGACGGGGACGCGTAGGTGCATGTGCACTGGAACTGAATGGGCACAGGGACTTAATGGTGTTTTCGACAAAAGGAGTGGACTCTGCTCGGTAACCCACTGTACTTCGCATTGACGCGGACGACCTGGCAAAGCAAATCCGGGCCAGCTCGTCGACGTGAAGAGCATCCTGAATCCTCGAGCCCATGACCGTCTATTACTTTCCTGACCGGTGAAAAACTTCTGTGCTCGCCGCCATTCACGTTCCCATGGACAACACCGTTCAGCCGGGTCGACACCTCCGGGCTTCATTCACGGCGTACGACTTAACCTTCGATGAGCTCTTGGCCCGTGCCCCGTCCTAGTCACCCATGCCCTGTCCTGCATATGCTCTGTGCGCTTTCTGGAACCAGGATGGACTTGGACTATACACTGTCACCAACGACAAGGCTCGGCGTACACACCGAGCTGCCTGCACCTCCGCCTTCGCCCGTATGTCGCCCGCTGGCAGTGCCCTCTGCGTTCAGCGTATACATATTCCCTCTGCGTTCAGCATATACATATTCCCTCTGCGTTTAGCATATACATATGTATCAGTGGTGGTCCCTCCTCGGCTTTGGTTTTGGTTTTGGTTTTTGACAGCGCTCCTCTCTTGGATTACTATGGATAGGATACCCAGTCTTCCGCTCGAACGCCGACCGCCTACTTGCACCTCGGCGGGAAGACGATTCCCATCTGATCACGCTTCCCACTCTCACCTGACTCTCGCTTTCACTTTCATCATCACAACACAACCTAGCGTACATCCCATAGCATCTCCTATATCCGATATTCTACTCGATATCCTACTTGAACCGACTCGACGTTGAATGCTACCTACAACCCTTTCCCCGGTTTGCGAGTGTACGAAGATGAAGACGACTTAACTTGGAGAGGACACTTAGGACTTGCATACGTGCAGAGCCCAACTACATACATATCTACTCAACCAGGTGCGTGTCACCGCTTCCCCGTGGAAGGCTTAGACTCATAGCACGTCACATAAGTAAAGGGAAAGAGGCAGCGGGCTATGTGCATCGCGCCTGTGAGGCTTGTATCGAGGCCGTAATAGTCAAGGATATGTGCGTATGCGTGTTTGCCAGCCGTCTCTGGATATGCCTTGGGCTGACTGGGTTGCGTAGCGCGCTAGGACGAGTATTCTGGGCGACGTGCATTCGGGAGCAGCGATATGGTGGAAGTTGGAACACGGACTACGTATGCATGTCCCAGCTCAGCGGCTCAAACGATCTTGGGCTCATCGTTGGGACGTCGAATGCTTCCAGCTACACCTCCCTGGGGGTATTCCGTCCGGACCCATATCTAGCGTCCGCTCAGGCTGCTTGGGTCTTCGTGTGCTAATCTCGGGCGAGCCTAATGCATATGCAGCCTCGAGAACCTTGCTCATGGTTTATGGAGCTGGATCTTGGGAGTGGTTCAAGCACTTTTCGCGGGGGATATACGCAGAGGACCATGTATGCGTCGCTTGGCTGTGTCGCCTGTGCCCAATAACGCGTTGCCCAGTGGACAGACGAGCACTCTGGATTATTTTAACCTTCTGCCCGAACACCGAACGCCCACTTGCACCAATACAGTGTTTTGCACGACATTCGCAACACGACGCAACACGTTCTGAAGGAAGCGGAGGTGGTCTAGTACCGATGTGCGCGAAGAGGTCAAGGCGGAGGCGGTTTTGTGTTCGTCCGTTTGTCGCTGGAGACACCTTCACCTTGGATTAGGCGAGTCGAGTGCACCTGACAGTGGTTTCTATACCTCTTCATCCGTCGTTGGTGGGTGATGTGGAAGGAAAGGGCGCAAATGTGCTGGTGTCTCAAAATCCCTCTGCGGTAGTGGACAAGACTTCGATGGACCTGCTTGAAATTACTAAATTAGAGTTGACTCTTAGAGCATGATATATACTATATAATGGCACATTTTTGAACAAACAAACACATAGTGATGTCCGTGTGGCTTTTTCTACCGACTCGTCCTGGGTGGGGTCACTTGGACCTTGTAATCCATAAACAAACTATGTACAGTAAGCGCATATTCTCATTCTAGTAGTACTGTATCAGAGACTGCGAAGACTCAAGGAGCGTAATGCACCGTAGATACTAGAGCAAGGCATGGCATGTCTAAGTTTCGTGCAAGTCGGGCGCGTTGTGAATATCATTATGATTATGTACCTGCATGTATTCCTGATCAGGCCAGCCTACTTCAATATTCGATCGCAGACGCTTGCCTTACTCTGCCTTTGACTCTCATCAACACAACCAAGCGCATCCCATCGCTCCTCTTGTATTCCGCCGGCTTCAAACACTACCTTACCTACATTCGCTTTTCCGAATCACGAAGGACGACTTGGAGAGGATATTTACGCGGATGGATGAGGATATTTACGCGGATGAAGATAACTTACAGGCTGAGCCCCAAAACCAGGTTCGTGGTACTTCTCCTTCTGGGAATGCTTCTAGGCTGATATCTCTGCAAAGCACGTACACAGGTAAGGGGCATGTACACAGGTAAAGGGCAAGAGGCGGTTGGCTGCACTGCGGGCTTGTATCGAGCTGGGGAAATGTGCGTGTTTGCTGCCGTCTCTGGATATGCTTGGGCTGACTGGATCGCGTAGGACTAGTACAACGGAGAGGACCATCGGCGATGTACACTCGAGCCCTACATCGGAATGGGGGTGTTAGCCTCTGGACTGCGCGGCGCAGGAATGGCGACCGGTCTGCGTACCAGAGAACCTCGGCGTGTCCTTGGATGAGATGGGACGGGAGCAGCCATATCTTTGAACACGGACCGGGATTAGGGCGCCGGCGCTGGAAGATTGGACTGGACCTCTGGCTGACCCGCCATGAACGTGAATCCGCCCCGCCTGCGCAGTCTTCTTCCCTGGCAGCTTCACGGTCTTTGAACCAACCATCGCATTGATGGTCCACCGAGCCACATATACGAGTGAAGGACAACCGAAACGACCGCGGCTCGTTCATATGGGGTTTTCTGGGTCGTCAAACCTAGGAGGGAAGGGGAGGGATAACCTGTAGTATGTACGGTCCGTCCTCCCAGATGTGCTTTGCCTCACCAGGCTGCGTAGACGCCATCAAACACGCATGTCCAGCTTCGTCTGGAAGTCATGCCAGTCTCGAATTCATGCCAGTCTCCAATTGATTGACTGGGAAGGGCATACGCGGCGGCGAATTCGGACGGCCTGCATATCACAATTATCCCCGCTGTATCCTGGGATGCACGACGCGAATTTGCCTGTGCGGTGAACTCAGCCAGTCTTTGGACCATTTAGCTGGAGCTGCCCAATGTTTACGCCGAGCGCGCCATTCAACCTCCCAACAGAGGTCCGCGCAACTCACTATTGCATGGTTCTACGGCATTTCCGACGGGCCTAGCACAGGTGTCGCGGAGAAGTGGACCGACTCATGTTGGATGATTCCTCTGGATTGGGGCTGCACAACTTAAACGTCACCCATGATTGTTCGAAGTCATCTGGTTTGAGGATGTGCATTGTACAACGCCGCCCTCGGCTCAACCTAGCCGCCTGGAATAGTGCATGTCCACCTCCTCTTCTTCAGCGTACAGTCATGCGCACCCCAAGGAATCGTCCCACTATTGTCAAGACCGTCGGCTCAGCACCATCGGCAGAGCTACTTTCCGGGCCACAGATGAAGACGGAGGCTGCGCGGGTGCTGCAATTATGTCCCGTACATTGTGGTCGACGAATTGGATGTCTCGCGGCTCAAACGACCTTGAGCCCGATGCTGCGACGTCAAATATTTCCACCCAGACATCCAGGGGAAGGGGTTTTTATCCATAACCACAGCCAGCAAGTCGTCTCGGGTTTCGAGTGCTCTTCCGTGGTGCTCCATGCGGCCTTGGGTTCGAACACTTTTTGGCGGAGGAACATGAACGCGCCGCTTCGACGGTATCCTGTGTCGCCTATGCTACGCCCAAGAACGCCTTGCCCACAGACGAGCCCTCTGGATTCCGAACGCCGAACGCCCACTTGCACTTTCCCCTGTAATCCAACGTGTACACAGCTGAGAGCCTGAGATTATTCTGAACGTATGAACAGTGACTTTCATCCAGGGACCAGAGAACGACCGTTAAATTGGTGTTAGATAGCGCCTACTACATCCTCCCGGGATCTGGATTTCGGAAACATTCCACAGAAGACGATTGGACAAGGGAATGTGCCAGCATAGTGGGGGGATGTGCCATTGTGCATGGGTATACACGAAGAGGTGCGCTCACATGCTTTTCTTGAGAACGCCCGTGCTGATGGAGCGCAGAGTCTCATGCAATAGGCGATGAGCATCAGTCTGATTTGGAGGCGCGCGAATGCCAGAGGCTTGCTGCACTAATGAAGGATATGTATCTCATATGTGGACGAGTACGCAACCAAGTGCGTAGTATGCATTACGCGCTTCGCTTGAACTGATAGGGACGCGTAGACGTATGCATGCGCCCTGGGACTGAAGACCACTTTCAACCAGACTTCTTGGATGGTAACTCATCGACGTGAAGAGCTTCCTGAATCCTCAAGCTTCAAGCTTCGAACCGTACCTCACTGAGCGAAGGCGCGAACTCTACGGCTTTCCTGCTCAGTGTCAGTGGTTACCATCACCATTCACGTTCCCATGGACAACACCGTTCAGCCGCTACACCTCCGGGCCTCATTCACGGCGTACGACTTAACCTTCGATGAGCGGACCTTTTCAGCATGCCCGTGCCCCGTCCTATTCACTCATGCCCCGTCTTATTTACTGTGCGATTTGTGGAACCAGGATGGACCCAGATCCTGGACTATACACTGTCACCAACGACGAGGGCTCGGCGTACACACCGAGTTGCCTTCATCTCCATCTTCGCCCGTATGTCGCCCGTACCCAAGAGCACGTCGTCTGTACCCTGCCCAGCGGACAGACGTGCCCTCCGCGTTCAGCGTTCAGCTCATACATCTTCCATGTATATATTAACGTCGGCATCACCCCCTCGGCTTCGGCTTTGGTTTTCGATGGTACTCCTCTCTTGGACTACGTATACCAGTCTTCCGCTTGCACCTCGGCGAGATATTTCCAGGAAGACGATTCCCATCTGATTGCGCTTCCCACTCTCGCTTTCACTTTCATCGGCAACCTGGCGCATCCTACTGCTTCTCCTATACGTCCCCGGCATAAACCGACTCGGCGTCGAGGGTCGCCTGCAACCATTCTGCGAGTGTACGAAGACGACCAAACTTGGAGAAGACACTTACGCGGATGAAGACTTGGATACGTGCAGAGCACAACTACATATCTATTCAACCAGGTGCGTGTCACCGCTTCCCCGTGGAAGGCTTAGGCTTATGTCTCCGCATAGCACGTCGCATAAGTAAAGGGAAAGAGGCAGTGGGCTATGTGCATCTCGGGCTTGCTTGTATCGAGGCCGCGATACTTAGTCAAGGATATGTGCATGTGCGTGCTTGCCGCCGTCTCTAGATATGCTTGAGCTGACTGGGTCGGGTAGGTCGTGTAGCGCGCTAGGACGACATATAGTGAGTATTCTGGGCGACGTACATTCGGGAGCAGCGATATGTTGGAAGTTGGAACACGGACTACGTATACGTACGACTTGGATGGCCGGCGCTGGCGCGGTCCTGGACTTCCGACTGACCACGCCTGCGCAGTGTTTCCCTCGCGGGCTGTCTGGACTTCGAATCGATTCCACCAAGCCACGACACTTATACGAGCGAAGAACATCCTGTACGACCGCGGCTTGTTGATAGCCCTCAGGGTCCTACTACTACCCAGGCCTGAGGCTGAAGGACGCCTCAGCGAATTTCCGAACCATCCGCGGAGAGCAAGATTCCGATTCCATGCGTCGTCATTCATATTCAGCCGTCTAGTCAACGGAGGGGCCGGACGACTCATTGTGGCTCTACTGCGTTTCCACAAGCTCTCATTTACGACCTGCATACCCACTCACCCGGATGCCGAGGATGTACAACGATGCCCTGGATTCATCATGGTCGAATGCATGTATCCCAGCCCTTGCATGCCACTTTTTCCTCTACTTGAATTCAACGCAGCTGTGATTCCATGATCGACTCAGAGTACGGTGACGGCACTCTCCCCACTATCATCAAGACTGTCGCCTCTGTACTATCGGCAGAGCTACCGTTCCACACCACAGATGATCGATGAAGACGAAGGCTGGTGTTTGATGCGTCCCGCATGTCGTGGTCTGGTTGTCGTCGCTAGCGGCTCAAGGCTGCACTGGTGGAGGATATGTGCACGGGGCCCTGCTTCGCTTGGATCCTTGACTTGAAGGGGACGCGCTGGGACAATGGAGAGTAACACCCGATTTGGGTGATGACCAGAGGCAGAGAAGTGGACACACACACACACTCTCTCCTGCGTCTGCTCAGTTTACCCAGTGTATTAACAACAGATCTGGGCGGACGAGCGTTCTGCATTCGTCAAGCCTAGGGACTGTATGGTGAAAACTCGACTGAAGCTGCGCCAGCGAAGGACTTGATGCGCCCCCGCCATTCACAGCCGATGACCCATTCACGGTGTTCATCTTCCTTTTACTCGACCTGGACGCTTCATCCATGCCCCGGTCCTGTGCATTCGGGATGGACTCCGGCCCATGCTCGACTATTATACACTGTCGCCAACGACGAGGGCTCGAGTTACCCGCACCTTCACCTTCGCCTGTGTGCCCAAGGACATCTTTCGCAGCGGACCCCTCTGCGTTCAGCATACATGCATAGTATTAGAAATTATGATAACGTCGGCATCGCCGCCTTTAACCTTGATTGGTTTTCGACAGTGCTCCCTCCCTTGGTATCATGGATACCCAGAACGCCGACTTGCACATTCCTAGGAAGACGATTCCTACATCATCGGCGAGACTATCAACGTTCTGAAGGAGGCGAAGGCTGAGGTGGGTTGCTCGAGATACGATGTACGTACTTATGATATTGTGGGTTTGCCGCGTTAGTCGTAGAATATCGCATGCATAATGAGGTATTTTGCTGAACAGATCGCGAAGTCCGTCTACTACTAGTTTTCACTTTGCGTCCCTGAATGAATGGGCCGGGAGGGGAATTAGTTGGAACCTTGGTGCGAAGCAGCAAGCTGTCCGCGGCCAGACATCACAGCCTATGTATATCGATATCACTTGAATAATAATGAATAATGGCCGTAGCTTAGCAGGGACTGTACCTGCAATTGCATGTATTCCTGATCAGGCCAGCCTAGTTCGAAATTCGATCGCACACGCGCGTACGCTTTCCACTCTGACTTTGACTCTCATCATGGAACACAACCAAGCGCATCCCATCGCTCCTCCTGTATTCCGCCGGCTTCAAACGCTACCTTACCTACGTTCGCTTTTCCGAATCACGAGGGAGGATATTTACGCGGATGAGGATAACTTACAGGCTGAGCCCAAAAACCAGGTGTGTGCTACTTCTCCTTCTGGAGATGCTTTTAGGCTGATATGTCTCTGCAAAGCATGTACACAAGTGAAGAAGAAATTGGAATAAACAGTTAGCTGCACTGCGGGCTCGGCAACGCGCCTGTGAGGCTTGTATCGAGCTGGGGAAATGTGCGTGTTTGCCCGTCTCTGGATATACTTGGGCTGACCGGATCGCGTAGGACAACGGAGAAAACTTTGGACGATTTACACTCGGGCCGTGGATCGAAAAGGGGGGTGTGGACTGCGCGACGCAGGATGGGACCGGTCTGCGCACCAGAGAAGCCCGTCGGGTCCTGGGATGAGATAGGACGGGGGTAGCGATATCTTGGAACACGGACCGGGATTAGGGCGCCGGCGCTGGACGATTGGACTGGACCTCTGGCTGACCCACCATGAACACGAATCCGCCCCGCCTGCGCAGTGTTCCCTCGCAGCTTCACGGTCTTTGAACCAATCATCGCATTGCCGATCTACCGAGTCAAGAGAAGATCATTCTGAACGACCTCGGCTGGTTCATATGGGGTTTTCTGAAGCGTCAAACCTTGGAGGGAAGGAGAGGGTATACTGCACGGTATGTATGTGTGCTACTCCCAGATATTCTTGGACTAATGGGGTCGTATACATAGGCGCCATCAAACACACATGTCCAGCTTCGTCTGGAAGTCATGCCAGTCTCCAATTGATTGACTAGGAACGGCATACGCGACGGCGAATTCGGACGGCCTGCATATCACAAATGTACCCGTTGTATCCTGGGATGCACGACGCGAATTCGCCTGTGCGGTGAACTCAGCCAGTCTTTGGACCATCTAGCTGGAGCTGCCCAATGTTTACGCCATTCACCCCCCTTCCTCTCCCTCAACGCAGACGAAGACGAAGGAGGTGGTGCTGGTGTCCCGGGCGAGTCGTATGTTCTCGCCAGCAGCTTGCACCACCTTCGGCCCGTTGTTGGGAGGTCGAATGTTTCCATCGACACTTTCATCCGGACCGCTGCTGCACCGTTCAGAGGGAAGGAAGGGTGGCCCGATGCACACAACCTTGATATGTGTTGTAGATTCCAGGGATCTGTGGGCGTTGGGCGACATACGCATACGAGCCTCGAGGCGTGTGCACGTTGCTTCTATGGGAGGACAATGGGGCGGCGTTGACGTTTCCGAACGATTTCTGTGGGTGCGAGACGAGAGGCTGGAGAAGGTGCTGGTTGAATGGCACTGCAAAGGAGGATGTGGGGGATATTTGCTCAAGCTGGGCGACTGGATATCGCACAGGGCTTTCATGCGCACCGCGGTTCAAGTTTCATGAACAACACCGTTTAACTTAGCCGTTATCGACACCCTCGACGAGCCAGCTCCCCATTTGCGGTGAACAACATTCCTCGAGTCCAACCCCGAGCCTGGCCCTCTTCACCGTGCCCGGTCCTGTTTGGGATGTACTTTGACCGAGAGCATCATAGAGGTGGCTTGGCTATAGTATGCGCGGTTCCAAAGATGAGGCTGGTCCTATATTCGACGTGAACACCAATGCAACTGTCACACCATGTCCCCAAGAACATGTTGCCTGCGCCCCGAAGAACATCTAAGTAGACAGGCGTGCCCCCTGCGTTCCGCGTATACATATAAAACGACGGCATTGCCACCTTCCTTGATTGCTCGGCTTCGGTTTTCGACGGTGCTCCTCCCCTCCTTTCGGCCTTGCCCTGCACTCGAACGCACTCCCAAGAAATACAATGATTCCCATGTGCATCATGACTTCTCACACGATACATGCACCAGAGAAGCGCTCTGAAGGGGACGAAGATGAATGGATGCACAAGTTCAATGAGCGCGAAGGTTCAGGCTGGAGTGGTCAGGACTGGGTCTTCATGAGCATGCTTGAGATTGGTTTCGTTACTCGAGAATTGTGGGATATATATATAGCATGCAGAATGAGACAGACGGCGACTTCGGTGTAGTTTTCTCGTCGTGGGTGGATGAGTTGGGTCGTATGGAGCCCAGGACTCGGATGTGCCGTAGAGTACATATTCATCTGAGAAAGATTCTATCCCACCTGGCCCGCAATGAAACGGCCAGAGGCTTTAGATATCAAAACCTGTACGTTGTTGTTACTTGGACAACAATGAATAATGAGTATATAGGTGTGACTTGACGAAAGTCAAGCCCTATTCCTGATCAGCTAGTTCGCAGTTCGATCACGCGTTCCACTCTCACTCATACTTTCACTCGCATCAGCAACCAAGCGCATCATACTGCTTCCACTATATTCTACACAAAAAGATTTGGTGTCGAATGCAGGTTTCGAGAGAATGCATGACGATTGGTGGACAATACTTACGCGGATGAGGACTTCAGGGCACAACTATGTATAGTACAACCAGGTGCGTGTCACTGCTCGTCCCCAGGACGATTAGGCTCATGTCTCTCCAAAGCATGTACACAAGTGAAGGGGAAATTGAAATAAACAGTTAGCTGCACTGCGGGCTGGGCAGCACTGGTATCGAGGCGGCAATAGTCGAGGATATGTGCGTATTCCCATTCCCGATTATGCTTAGGGTGACCTGGTCGCGTAGGACTAGTACAACGGAGAGAACCATCGGCGATGTACACTCGAGCCGTACATCGGAATGGGGGTGTTAGCCTCTGGACTGCGTGACCCATGAATGCCGCGGCAACCAGCCTGCGTACCAGGGAAGCTCTTCGTCTCCTGGGATGTGATGGAACACGGACTGGAGCCGATTTCGATACCGGCGCTGGACTAGGATCGAACTGGACGTCCGACCGACCAACCATGAACACAAATCCTCCCTCCTTTGCCACCCACCTGCACAGTCTTCTTCCCTGGCAGCTTTCCTGGTCTTTGAACCAACCATCGCGTTGATGGTCCACCGAGCCACCTATACGAGTGAAGGACATCTGGGCGAACGCCGAATGACCGGGGCTGGTTCATATGGGGTTTTCTGAAGCGTCAGACCTTGGAGGGAAGGGGAATGGGATGGCTATGCTGCAAGGTCCGTGTGCCTGTCCTCCAGGAAATGCTTGGGCTAACGAGGCCGCGTAGGCACCGTGAAAATGGACGATGCGCACCGCTCACCGTGGGCTACCAAGGAGGAGGACCACGAGATGACAATGTACGGTTATATGTTCTTTGCGACGTCTAAATTGACGGGACCGTGTAGCCGACGCCTTGGTCAATAGCATAGCGCTCTCTGGCGTAGCGAATTCGACCGGTCTACGTACCACAAATTCCCCTGGGACGGGATACGCAATATGCTGATGCGCAAACACGGCGACTTCGACCATCTTCTATTAGAATCGAAAACTCCCCGGCAGGCAAAAGACAAATGGCGGGAGACAAAAACCTCTTCTGATTGGCTGTGCACGGGTGATGCAATGGCTGACCTTGCTCACTATCCCGTGCTGTAAGCACGGGTCGCTGCTAGTATCAGCAAAGTGTAAACAATGGCGTCACGCCGAATTCACCGCCCTTTTTCTGCGCGGTGAGCTTGGACGGATTTCTGGCCTTTGGACCATCCTGTTGGCAAGGCATCTTGCACGAGTGGAGAAAATATGGGTGGACAACGTCGCTCGTTGATTTATGCAGGATCGACAAGCCCAGCCTGCGTACACCGATGGACATCCTGGTCGCTTCTTGGACTATCTAGATAAATCACTCAATGCCTCCAATTCAATGCGCGCCATGCAACTTCCCAGCCATCAACACGGACAACACCGTTCAGCCGACGAGGGTTGGACGACTCACAGCGGTACATACCACTTCTTCATCTCCGTGACACCTCCGCGAAGGTTGGTCGGGTAGGTATGAAGTGGAGGTCGGGTTTCATGAGGCAATATGCGAACACGTGATCGAGTAGACCGATCACGCTCTTAGTACACACTTCCATCACTATAGTCGAGATTAGAATCTCGACTCTATTTGCTTTCTTAAACGAGAACGAAATGGCTACAAAACGAACAACGAAGACAAGAGGCGGAGAAAAAACCAGCGACCACCTGGACTCCAACCCGGTCTTCACGGCATTGGACAAGCTGGAGGCGGAGAATAGACAGAAGAAGAAGGGGAGAAAATCCCAGAAACCACCAAGCGAACACGAATGGGACAGTATCGACGACATTGACGAGATAGAGAACGAACCCGCCGACCAGAACCACACGCAAGACGACCGGCAGGGGGCGAAAGCCTCAACAGCAACCTTACCGATGGACATGGAACCAAAGTCGCCACCACGACTGTCGGCGAAAGAAAAGGGGAAGGCTCCCGTGAGAAACGAGACGTCCACCATACCTCCAAGGCAGCCTACACCTACGCCGGAGGCGAGGCAAAAGACACTCGCGGAAGCTCTAAGCGAGTATCGGGGCAACGATCCAAACACCATCCGGCAAGGGGACACAGAGGCGAAACCTCCAGCGACGACAATCACGCACAACACGAGCGAAGCGGAGAGAAATAGAATTGCGGCGGAGGAGAAGGAAATCCGAGAGTCAGTACGGGCGATGGGTGAGTCCATTACAACATATACAATTTCTACCCCCCCCCCACTCCTATCCTGGTATCCTGGTTGGGCCGAAGGCCAGTGGAATGGAAACGCGACGGTGTCGCACGGAACTGGAAAGGAAAGGAAGGGTCACTGCAAAGGACATCAGTCAGCACACCCAAGGATGGAAAGGAACATACGGAACACACACAATTTCCCTCATGGGACGGAAATTTGGAATGGAAGCTGACCTTGGTCACAGCGGAAGATATTGCAGCGGACATTCAATGTTCGATGGACGAAGCTACGGAAGCCGTGGTCGAAGGCATACGGCGGACGAATGATGAGAGACGCATCACCGGAAAGGAGCCTGAACAACCTCGTATCATGTTCGAAATACTGATGGAAAAGGGGTTGATGTCCAGGGAGCAGGTGGACAAGGCCATCGAGGAAGAAGGAAGTAACATCACCTTCGAACACATCGAGCCTACACCAGGGGAGCCCCCAAAGCCCGTAACGGGTCGGTCCAAGGATCTACGAGCAGTCAGCGAGAACAAGGAACGGGAGAAGGCGACGGACGTACCCCATCGAAAGTCTAAACACGCATACCAGAGCCTACCAAAGGTGCCGAAGAAAGGTCCCAGCATCGAGCAGAAACCTGCGGCGAAAGTCATCAGCCACAGTGAAAGCGAGGACGAGGAAAAGCCGAAGAGGAAGCACAAGAGGAATAGGCGTACCCAGAAGAAACGCAGTCGCAGCACAGACAGCGACGCCGTCGACACCTCGGATTCGGACACGTCCAACGGTTCGAGCGATGCTCCCGTACGCTCGAAGAAACCTTGCCTACTTAGCGAGGAACCTGAACCGAAGGAAGTCGAGATGGACTACCAGCCCGAGGCTGGGAGGTTCAAGAATGCGAGGGATGTGGTCGAGAATCTGAACAGCGGCCTGAAGAAGGAGCTCTTCTCCTACGACTTCACAGACGCGAAAATCCAAAAGAGTCTTGACGAGACCCGGGGAAAAGTAGCACAGGACGTCTACTTTTCGAATGGGACGTGGAAGAAGGCGAAGGAGCAGCGCTTGCTCACGATAGAGCCGTCTGCGGCGGAATTCAGCGAGGTCATGAGGAGGGCGGCGCGTACCGTTGGAAAGGAGTTTGCGCCTGGCGGCGAGATAAGGCGCCGGGGGAAGAAGGTGGCGAGGAAGCTGCAGGAACACTTGGACAGGATCGCGGACATCTTAATCGAAAAGGTCAGACCACAATCGGGGGGCGTCAGCCCAGCAAAACTGCTGGCAGCCAAGACACTCTACGACGAACTGTTCACCACGCTCTTTGACAACATCCGGGAGCAGAGGAAGCAGCGCACGCCGCCGGACGAATACGTCGTGATAAACATATCGAAATGGGACAACACGCGCTGGCTAGAGTGCGTGATGAATGCGGAAGACGATCTGAACGGCGCAGGTAGAGGAGTCAGTCAACCACAAGGAAGCGCTAGAAGTTACACGCACCCATCGACCTCTCGCCCGGAACGCACACAACACCAGCGACAAGAATACCACCCATACGCGCGACCAGACTCCCACGCCTCGTACACGAGGGGATACGGCCATTCTTCCTTTCGAGGCGGCGAGAACCAGAGACAACCCAGAGAAAGCACGGTCAATAAACGCTGCAACGTCTGCGGGAATGGGATGTGCATCGGAAAGGATACCAGCAAGAACTGCCCGACGGGAGGTAACTACCTCAGGAAGCAACACACACGTAGCGGCCTCTGGATGCCAGACGAAAAGGGCGTCCGAGTCTGCTGGGCCTTCAACAGCAACGCTGGGTGCTCGCGGAGGGACTGTCCATTTGAGCACAGGTGCTCACTCGATGGCAGAAAGGACTGCGGCGGCGCACAATCGGCGGCGCACTCCTCTTGAGGAGATGGCGCACATTTCCACACCGTTCAGGCCAGACGTGTGGGAAGAAGAGCTGAAGGCCTGTGGGGACGACGTCTGGAGGGAGTACGAATCGGTGGTGGTAGGGATGAGGGAAGGATTCAAGACCGGAGTGGAAAATGTTCGACTGGATCGGACATACATACCGGAGAACGTGGTGAAAGCCGAGCTAGAGGATTGGCTGACGGAGGAGTACGATAAGGAAACACTGCTGGACAGAATCTCGGAAGGTTTCCCGGCAGAGACCTGGCAGAGCCAGATAGGTACTTGGATCACACGGGTTGTGGCCATATTAGGTACTGAGTAAACCCCAGGGAATTTTAGAACCGTACCTTTGCATGTGGTCGAGCAGAAGAAAGGAAAATTCAGGGTCATCACGAACCACTCACACCCGTCGAAAGAAAGGCCAGAGGAGCTAGCCGCGATCCTGGAAAACGACCCATTTGCGAAAATCGTCATAGACCCTAGAAGGATATCAAGCAATGCTATCATCAACGCGTCGCTGTACCCATGCAAGTGGGGAATATTCGCGATAATGTACATCCTGGTGGCGCGCGCGCCAAGAGGCACCAGAGTAGCAGTCTTCGACGTGAAATCAGCATTTAGGAACGTTCCACTACATCCATCCATCAGAAGGCACGCAATGGTCCTTATTGACGGGCTGATACGCATGCAGAAATGCATGGACTTCGGGGGCGCATCACATCCAGGCGTGTGGGGGAAGATTGCCGACGCCATCCTGGAGATATTCCGACGCCACGGCATCAAGGACGTGCTGAAGTGGGTGGATGACTTCGTATTTTTTCGCTATCCGGGGAAGGAGAACTGGTACGGGGTAGAACTCATTTGGGACATCGCAGAAAGGCTAGGCTGGAACTGGGACCCAGGAAAGTTCTTCGATTTCGCCATACGCTACCGATACATAGGCTTCCTTTGGGACCTAGCCGAAAAGACGGTGCAGCTACCGGCCGAGAAGAAGTCGAAGTACCTGGAGAGGATCCAGCCTTGGTTAGAGGAGGGAGCGACGGTGAACGTACAGGAGGTGGAAGCGGTGGTGGGAACCCTCAACCACGTCTGCATAATATGCACGGCGGGGCGGTCGCGTATGCCAGCACTGTACAAACTACGCGCTGGTTTCAAGACCCCAGATAAGCCGTTCCTGCGGCACAGGGTTACACCAGAAGCCAGGGCGGATGTGGAATGGTGGACGCAGCAACTCCAGAAGGAGTTCCTGGGGCTGGAGGTGAAAGAAATCCCGGCAGCCAGAAGGAACTCGTTGATGGTCGATGCATCAACCGGCTGGGGCATCGGACTAGTACTGGATGGTCAGTGGATGGCCTGGGAGTTCGAGGACGGCTGGAAAAAGGATGGAAGGGAGATCGGATGGGCAGAAATGGTTGCGGTCGAGCTAGCACTGAGGGTCCTCGAGAAGAGAGGCTTCCGGGATACCCATGTTATACTCAGGTCAGACAATCAAGGAGTGGTGGGCGCCCTCAAGGCGGGATACTCACAAGGGACGGCACAAAATAGGATACTCCAGAAGATTGTCGAAAGGATGCAGGAGAGCGGTATCTGGCTCTCGGTGGAGTGGATCTCTACGCACGAGAATTTGGCTGACGCGCCATCGAGGGGAAAATTTGACGGGCAAAAGTACTCAAGGAGGACGATGCTGGACTGTACATTTGATCTACCTAAACATCTGATAGGGCTGGTGAAGCCAGCAGTAGGTAGGAATGATAGGAGGGTACCAAAATGAAATTAATCCGAGGATACATAGCTGCGGACGCGAGGCGGGCACGAGGAAACCTCTTCCAAAACACTACGATGGCGCTGGACTTGGAGAAACTTGGGAGGCAACTAGCAGCACTTGCCCGAGCGGTCAAGGATGACGATGTGGGAAGGGCAAAGAGGAAGAGGGAACAGTCCCCTCCGAGGATCACGAAAAAGACCTGCAGGAAAAAGTTCGATGAGTTTGACGATCCAGCAACCACTGCGACAGCAAAACGGATGGAACTCATGAACAATGCATGGGCGCCGGCGACGAGGAAAAAGTATGGATCGTATCTAAACCACTTCGAAAAATACTGTGACAAAAAGAAGGTGCCAACGCACCTGAGGTTTCCAACGTCGCATGCTCTACTCCTGGATTACGTGTCCGACATGAAGGGGGAAGTGGGAGCGAAGGCGGCGGGGGATAGAGTCACCGCATTGAAGAACATACACGCAAAGGCCGGAATGCGCTGGGAAGGCGATACGAGACAAATGCAGCTGTTGAAGAAGGCGGTAGTGAACACAGCGCCAGACAGGACAGTGGAGAAGCGTATGGGGGTTACGCACGCGAGGATGAGGATACTTGAGGAAGGACTGGACTTCTCATCGAGGCGAGACATCGCAGTCAGCTTCGCTGCGAAGGTGACAAGGGCGGCAATGGTGAGACTCGGAGAGTTTTTACCATCGTCAAAGAAGATGAAGAGGCTGGAGGAGAGAAAGATGCCAAAAGGGAGGGACGTACAGGAACCTTTTTCTGATCTCGGATCGCGCATGCTGAACTTGCCGACCGGAAAAACATCGGGCGAAAGAGGCGTGAAGATACCTCTATGCAGACAGGAACCGAAGGAGTTAGATAGCATAGCGATCTGGAAGCTCCACGAGAAGGTGAACGAGATTGGAAAAGATGACGCGCTAGGCTCTTACCTGGACGAGAAAGGGACGCGGAAATTGCTTACAAGATCGGACTTTATGAAGAGGTGTAACGAAGTCTGGAGGCGGAAGGGGATGGGGCCTCTAACAGGTCACTCGTTCAGGATTGGAGGGGCAACGCACTACTTGGTGAACGGAGTCGAGACGAACGTAGTCAAAGCTATGGGGAGATGGAAGTCTGACGCATTCGAGGAGTACTGGCGGGATCTGGAGGTATTGGCGGAGATACATATCGAGATGATGCCGATTAGGGATAAGATTAAAGCGATAAAGTAAATCTATTCCTTCGCCGTTTCCTTGATAGTGGGTGGTCGAGCGTGAAGTCACGAAGGTATCGCTCTTCACGACGACGCGGAAGCGGCGTCTGAGTGGGGTTGTCGTTCATTTCTCCCCATCGTGTGCGCTCGACACAGAAACCTCTCTCAGCGCCTTGGCGCTGGTCAGGTTCTCTCAACCACAAACA